>ML682003.1:5312740-5334146 GCA_007922195.1 Podocnemis expansa | reverse complement strand
GGTCCTGCTTTTTTTGGCAGGGGGTTGGACTAGATGAGCTTGTGGGGTCCCTTCCAACCCTATGATTCTATGATATTCACTGTCTTTCCCCATCTGCTCAGTGCACCCCTTTTCTGTGCCCAGTCCCGGGATGTTCACTGTCTGTTGCCATCCACTTAGCGCTTAGCGCACCCTCTTTTCTGTGCCCAGTCCCAGGATGTTCACTGTCTGTCCCCATCTGCTCAGTGCACCCCTTTTCTGTGCCCAGACCCCGGGACACTCCCCATCCACATCCCTGTGGCTGCAGTGACTCCCAAATCGTGCCCATGGGCATCAACAGGCTGGCAGATGTCATTAAGGAGGAGGCAGCGGAGGCTGTCAGTTTCTTCCCACTGCAGCAGTATCAAGGTGAGCATCCTTTGTTCAACCTGGGAGCACAGCTCCCCCTCCCCATTGAACCCCGACGGAAGGGGACAGTGCAAGCAGGCAGGGGTGTGGGAACAATGATTCAGAGGAGAGAGGAGGGCGATGGAGGGTGGGAGCACTTGGGAGTGGTGGTGGGGGAAGCATGGAGAACGCACCTGGGAACTGGGAGGGAGCAAATGGGGAAGCCCCCCCCGGGGTGTCACAGGACATGTAGTGAAAGGCCCTGGACAAGCAGTTACAGAAGAGCCAGCCCTTTGGGATGGGGGTAAGCACACTCCTGGCAGAATAACCCAGCTGTTTCCTGTGGCTTCCCAGATCGTGTCATAGCCCTGGACGCCTCCATCGCCATTTATCAGTTCCGCATGGGCATGCCAAAGATTGTCAACCGCAACGGGGAGAACATCAGGTGAGTGGCCAGACCCAGTGGTGCCCAGAGCTCTTGGGCAGCGCCTGTGGTGCAGCATCCAACACTCACTGCCTGGCCAGTGTGGGTTGTCTTGCTGAGCCCACTCACACAGCAACAGTTTATGCCAGGGACCAAAGCAGGGTGGTTCTGTGCAGAATAGTGTGGCCTAGTGGGCTGTGTGTAGGTTTCAGCCCTGGGGCCTGTCCATAGCCCTGCCACTGACCTGATTGGTGGGCCCCTTTCCCTGTTAGTGCCTCAGTGATGTGGACAAGGGTGGCAGATGGGGCCTGGTGACAAGCTGCAAGCTGCCCAGCTTTTCGTCTCAGTCACTTGCAGGGGCTGTTTTACCGGACGCTGCATCTCCTGGAAAACGGCATTAAACCGGTGTTTGTCTTTGATGGGCGGCCTCCGGACCTCAAACAGCCACTGGTTGGTATCAGAGATGTGCCAAGTGCAGGACGAGGACAGGGGATTAATTTGTGCCAGGGGAATGGGAGGGAAACCCCCATTCTGTAGGTTTCCCATCTTCAAAGCGTCTGACGAAGTAGAATTTTCCCCCACAAAAGCTCATGCGATTAATAAATTTGTTAGACTTTAAAAGTGCCACAGGATTCCTTGTGTCCATTGCTCCTAGTTCTGACACCCGCCACCACTGAGAGCAACCTAGCTCCATCCTCCCTGGTACCCAGCTGGAGATAGCTAAAGGCTGCTATCAAATCCTCCCTTCCTCTTCTCCTCTGCAGACTTAACAAGTCCAGTTCTTTCAATCCCTCCTCAGCAGTCATGCGCCCCAGTCCCCTCATCATTTTTGTTGTCCTCAACTGGGGTCTCTCCAGTTTGTCCCCATTCTTCCTGTAGTGGACACAGCACTGTAGAGGTGGCCTCACCATCCGGTGGCCATGATCCAACTAACACAGACCGATATCCTGTTAGCTTTCTTGGCCACAAAGATGTGCTGTTGTCTCCCATCACACTCGGGCCCTTCTCTGCTGAACTGCTGGCTGGCCAGTCGGTTCCCAGTCTGTAGCAGGGCATGGGGTTCTTCCGTCCTGAGTACAGGACTCTGCACTTGGCCTCTCTAAACATCTTTAGATTTCTTTTGGCCAAATCTTCTCATTTGCCTAAGTCACTCTGTAACCTATCCCTGCTCTCTTGCGTATCTGCCCCTTGCCCCAGCTTAATGTCATCTGCAAACGTGCTGAGGGTGTATCCAGCCCAACCTCCAGCTCATTAATGAAGACGTTGAACAAAACCAGCCCCACCATCAACCCCTGGGGCAGTTCATTTGATACCGCCTGCCAACTAGACATTGAGCTGTTGATCCCTGACCATCGAGCCTGATGATCTAGCCAGCTTTCTAACCATTTTATAGTCCAATCATCCAACCCAGGCTGCTTTAACTTGCTGATAATACCATGGGACTGGGAGACCATATCAAAAGTTTTACTGAAGTCAAGGTATGTCATGTTCACTGCTTTCCCCATACTGCAGATCCAGTCATCTCATTAGAGAAAGCAATTAGGTTGGTCAGACAGGACTTGCCTGTTGTAAACCACTTATGGAAGGGGTCTCAAACTCAAATCACCACAATGGCCACATGAGGACTAGTATGTTAGCCCAAGGGCAGTAGCACTGAAACCTTTTCATACAACAGTATTGCAAATATCGGTAACAATGGTGTCGTTGAGGGCCACAGGAAATAGCTTTAGGGGCCGCATGTGGCCCACAGGCCATGTGTTTGAGACCCCTGACTTACGGGCACTCAAGCATTCCCTCGACATTACTCTAGGCACAGTTTTATAAAGCAAGGCTCTTGCAAGCACTGAGTGATGCTTGAATGCTGCAGAGGGAGAAGAACAGGCAAGGGGAGCTGCAGCAGTTGGGTTGAGAGGTCTAGATTACACAGCTGGTCATTTCCTGTCCCAGCCCCTGGGGGACGCTGCTGGGCCCAGGGTGGGAGGGGGATAGCACGACTTTGCTCATAGAGACTAACCAAGAATCCTTTCCTTGCAGTTGGCCAGGCGGGCAGAAGCTGCCAAGGCCAGGGGAGACGCAGCAGGTAAACGTGTGGCTGTGGACCCAGGCCTGTGGGATTCTGCTGGGCTGCACAGAAAGCAGCCAGGGGTCCCTGGCTCACCTCATCTCCCTAACCCCAGAAGGGCCTTCACCTGCCCCTGCCTGACAGAGACCTCCCTAGGCGGCAGCAGGGCCAGTGTTGCCTTCCCAGTGATGGGAAGCCACATGGGACTGAGGGATGTGGGTGCACAGGATGCTGCTTTGGGGTGCAGTGTGTCACATCCATGGTCCTCTCCTGGTTACAGAGCCCCTCCTGGCTGAGAAGCTGCCACGGCCACAGAAGCAGGATTGCGAGACCCTGCTTGCGTACCTGGGCGTCCCCTATGTGCAGGTAACGTGGTGTGGGAGAGTGTGAGATCAAGCAGAGGGGCCCCCGCAGGGTCACTGGGGCAGCTCTTTGGGCTCCCCAGTTGAAGGGCAGAGGCCTCTGTGGTTGGGCGAAGCAGGGCTCAGCACCAGTCCCAGGGCACAGAGGCTTGGCTTGCAGTCTCTGTGCTCTGCCAGGGTGCTGTGGTGGCTGAAGTGACAGACCTGCTGAGTGGAGATGGGGGATGTTTATCTAAGGCAGTGGTTCCCAACCAGTGTGCTGGGGCACACTGGTGTGCCGTGGCAACACCCAAAGTGTGCCGTGAGCATGCCCGGGAGCTGGAGTTAAAGTTCCCTCCCTGCTCAGCCCAGCCACGTGGGCTGTGCAGTGCTGGGAAAAAGCAGGGGATAAAGTAAGGGGGCAGGCACCGGAACAAAGTTCTGGGGCCCCCTATTTTTAGGCAGACAGCCATCTGGCCCCCCTAAAAATAGAGGAAGGCACCTGAACGTGGCGTTCCAGCGGTCCTCCTAAAAATAGCACAAGCAGTCAGAATGCAGCGTTTTGATGGCTCCACCTTAAGCCCAGCCAGCAGACAGCTGCAGGAGGCTGGGAGCGTGTGAATCTCCCCCTGCAGGGCAGAGTGGCTTGTGTCAGCCAGCCTGCAAACAGCCCAGGTAAGGGCTTTGGGGGGGAGGGCTGCTGTTGTGTGGGGCACGTGTGTGTATATAGCGGAGGTGGGTGGGAGCGGATGTGTAGCAGAAGGTGTGTAGCTGGGGTTGTGGGGTGGCTGTGTGGGGGAGTGTAGCTGGGGGCTAGAGGCCTAGTTCTGGCCCCTGCAGTGATGGGAGGGTCCATCACAGGTAGCAAGGGGATGGGGGTGAGGAGGACGGGACCAACTGGGGTGGGAGGGAGCAGCAGTGGGGTGTGGGTTTGCCCTGCATGGTAGGGAGCCACTGTGGAGAAGGGGGAAGTGGGTGCTGCACCATGTTCCCTTGCTCTGCCTTCCTACTCCTCAAAGCCGCTTTTGTTCTCCCTTCCTCTCGCCTCTCTTGGCACCCTTGTGCTGTTCCCCACATGGCTGCCCTTGTTCTCATTTGCCACCCCTGCTCTGCTCTGCTCCCCACGCTCACTCCTGGCACTCCACACAACTCCTGACCTCCCGTGTTTTGCCCCCCTGCTTTGCTACCCTGACTACTCCACATAGCAGTATTTCCGAAATACTGTGCCATGGTTTGTGAATATTCATAATTAATTTAAGTTAATTTGAATATTCATAAGTTTTTAATGGTGGTGTGCCTCGAAAAATTTGAGGGTATCAAGGTGTGCCATGGCAGAGAAAAGGTTGGGAACCACTGATCTAAGGCCTTACACAAAGTGCTGTTGGGAGGGACTTGAGCCATTGATGGAGATAAACTGAGGCCCATGGTTTAAAGGACGCAGTGAAAACCGGTCTGAGCAAGGAAACGAGAGGAGGGGCTGGTGCCCCTGGCAGGTCTCATGCAGAGCAAAGCTCGAGGAGAGGCTGTCTCTGTGTGGATGCCAGCAGAGCCCCACACTCTCTACTGTTCTCAGGCCCCGGCAGAGGCAGAAGCCACCTGTGCCGCTCTGGTGAAGTCTGGCAAGGTTTGGTGCACGGCCACAGAAGACATGGATGCGCTGCCTTTTGGGAGCCTCCGCCTGATCCGCCACCTGAACTCCAAGCGCAACTGGTGAGTGCCAGGGGGCTAGGGGAGGGGTCTTGGCTGGTATGAGCCCCAGGCATGTTTGAACCTTGCTGGGGCGCAGGGTAGAGGAGTGAAGGGGAGCTGGGAGCTTCTGGCACTTTGCAACTCCAAGAAGCTCCTGGGGACTGGAATGAAGCAATGTGCCAGCATTTTAAAAGGGTAAATGGGCAATTATAGGCTGTCAACCTGACATTGATCCTGGACAAGATAATGGAGCTGCTGATCTTGCAGTCAATTAATGAGGGGTGAAGGGTGGGTGATGCAATTAATGCTGATCAACAGGGGTTCTTGGAAAACAGATCCTGTCACTCTAAGGTGGTACCTTCTCTGATGAAATCACAAGTCCGCTTGATAGAGATGATGGTGTTGACAGAACATTTGGAGGCTTCTGTAAGGTGTTTGTATTGCACGTTATGTTGGTGGAGAAATGAGGACAGTGACAGTGAACGGATTCAAAACTGGCCACCAGATAGATCTGAAAATGGGAATCCTCATTGAGCAGGTGTTTATAGGGAGGGCACACAGGGACTGCTTCTTGGCTCTGCACCATTTATCTTTTTTCTCAGTGACCTGGAAGAAAACATAAAATAGCCACTGACAAAATTTTCAGATGACTCAAAAATTGGGGGAGCGGTTAACAATGATGAGGACGGGTCACTGGTTAAGTTGGGCACAAGCAAACAGAGTTCACTTGTACATCTTGGAACAAAGACCATGGGCCATAATTACAGGATGGGGGGAGCTCTACCCAGGAAGCAGTGACTTTTTTTGAGGGTGAGAGTGGACAACGAACTGAATACCAACTGCCTGAGCGATGCTATGGCCAAAAGGGCTCACATGATTCTGGGAGGTAATTGGGAATCTCGAGTAGGAACTGAGAGGTTATTTTATGTCTGGATTTGGTGCTGGTGCATTGGCCACTGGAATCCTGTCCTGTTCTAGTGCCCACGACTCAAAAAGGATGGGAATCGATTGGAGAGTGTTCAAAGATGAGCCAGGAGAATAATTAAATAAAACCTGCCTCTAATGAGAAACTGAAGGATCTTAACCTATTTACCTTACCAAAGAGAAGAAGGGGAGACTTGCTTGTACAAGTACCTTGATGGGAACAGATATTTGACAGAGGGTTTGCCAATCTAGCAGACTAACGTCTAACACGATCCAGTGGCTGCAAGTTGAAACTAGATCATTTCAGACAGGAAATAAATGCAAGTGTTTAACAGTGAGAGGTCAAACCATTAACCACGTGACTAGAGCAACCTCCAAGGCTGTGATGGATTCTCTCTCCCTGTTTTTTTTAAAATCAAAGCTGGATGTCCTTCTAAAAGACTTGCTCTGAGTCAAACAAGAATTACTTGGGGTGGTCTTTTCTGGCCCGTGGTACACAGGAGGTCAGACCGGATGGTCACAGTGGTGCCTTCTGGCCTGGAATCTGTGAATTTACAGAGGAGGAAGTGAGGAGGGGATGGTGGGAGAGCTGGAGAGGTGCCCATCCAGCAGCGGGGAGGTGCTGGGGGCTTGACAGTTGTAGATGGGAAGCTGGTGTCAGTCACGTGCCCATCGTTCACTGTTTGTGCTGCACTGGGCGTGGTGAGCTCGCTCCCGGCACAGGGCTGGCAGTGGGGGTCCTTAGGGGAAGGTGGACAGGAATGGGGCTTAGCGTGTGGAGGGTATCCCAGGGGCTGGAGCTCTCACGCTGCCCTCTGTCTCTTGCAGTGAAGTAGAAGAATTTTACCTACCTGACATCCTGCAGAAACTGGAGATGACTCAGGAGCAGGTAAGGATCGGTGTATGGATTCCCTCATGTTGTGTGAGCATGTTGGTGGGGGCCTGGTTGGAGGGAGGGATCTCACACCAAGGGCAGCACTTGCACCCAGTCCTGTAATAATCCTGATGATTTATTACACAGGGAAAGGCAAGCAGGGAGATATTCACAAGATGAAAGTAGGGAACCATAGATGTTCACAGGAGCTGTGATCTTGGAGTAGAAGCTTCAGTGATAAGCAAAACTGTGTGTCGTAGGGCTAAGCTAGGCTGAGCCCTGGGGATCTCTTGCTTCTGCCTAGAAACCTGCCCTGCTGAGTGCAAGCACCTGGGAGATCCAGATCCTCCCTGTCATGGGTTTTTCTTCCCCTCCTCCCCGTTCCACTGAGCTGCAAACTCAGCTGCTTGAAAGAATTAAGCAAGCGTCCCTGGGCCATCCCTGGGGGGCAGGACATTACACTGTCATGGGAATGCAGCGCTTCACCCTGTTAATGCCAGTCTCCTGCCTGGTGATTCCAGACACAGGCTGATGAGCTAGCTTTGACTGAGGCCTCTTGCAATAACCACCTGAATGTGCAAATATCAGGGCAAACTGCAAAACTGAGAGCCAGACTCCCCAAATGCTGATGGGTGGCACTGAAACCAGACTCCCAATGAGTAACACACCGTGCTTCTGATTCCTCACACTGGTTATCATGAAATATAACAAAGCATAAACAGCCCCCTTTATTTCAGCTCCTCTGGTCCCCCACCAGCCACTGTGCCTCTTAGAGAAATAGGTGCTCTTGACCCCAAAGGGCCAGCCACATTATAAAGCAGGCTTGCACCTTACCCAAAATACCACGCTGCCAACCAGTCCTTTACTAAGCAAGACTAAAGGTTTAATAGAAAATGAAAAGAAACAAACTATGAGAGATGTTCAAGGGTCAAAGTGAATCATACAAATAATTGAGTCTATGTAAAGTAAGTCCTTGCAAGAATTTGGAGTTTGCACTGGCTTGTTCAGTTCCTGTGGTAGACACTCAACACCTGGGTGGGCCTCAATTCTTTGTCCAATTGCAGATGAATAGATCCAGAGGTAGGTGTTAGCTGGAGACAAAATGGAGTTTCTGCTGCCATCTTTTATCATCTCTGGCCTTCCCCATGCTCTGTGGAGTTTTTGCAAATTGAAACAAGCAAGGAATCTGGTGGCACTTTTAAAGATTAACACATTTCTTTATCACATGAATATTTGTGGGAGAAGATCTCACTTTGTCAGAAACTCGAAGATGGGGAACTTACAGAATGGGAGGAAAATAAATGCAGGGAAGAGTAAGTCATAGGATCAGGTCTGACTGTTACACCAAATCAAAGCAGCTGTTTGGATTCAAACACTGGGGAGCAGCATACAGAAGAAGGTGAGGTCAAATCACCTATAGTAATAAAAAAGAAAAAAAATCCCTATTTAACCCTGATACAATGATGTCAAATTTGCATATGAATTCCAATTCTGCAGTTTCTCTTTGAAGCTTTGCTTTTTTTATCCATTTGTTTGAGCACAACTATTAAGAAATCATCAATGGAGTGAGCAGAGAGATTGAAGTGTTCTTCTGCTGGTTTTTGAATGTTGTGATTTCTGATGTCAGATTTGTGCCGATTTATTCTTTTGCACAGAGACTGTCCTGTTTGTCCAATATAGAAGGAGGGGTGCTTTTATGGTACATAATGGAGTAAATCACATTGGTGGATGAGCCGGTGAATGAGGTCGTGATGGAGTAGCTCGCTTTATTAGGTCCTTTAATAGTGTCTTTTGTGCAGATATGTGGGCGAAGTTGGCAGCGTGGTCAGCAATATGTGCCTGTTTAATGGTTCTGTCATTAGGTCTGTAGTTGCTGGTGAGTATCTGCATAAGATTGGGGGGCTGTCTGCAAGCAAGATGTCTGTCTCCCAAGGCTTGAGAGAGTGAGGGATCCTCTTATAGAATAGGCTGTAGATCAGGGGTTGTCAGTCTTTGCTGGCCCCTCTTCCAGCCCTGCTCACTGCACCCTCAGTCGGTGCAGGGGTGGGGCCAGGCCTGCGGTTTGGGGCTGGGGTCGGCTTCAACCCCTGCCAGAGGTTGGTTTCCGGGCACTCGCCCCTGCTGGTGGGTGGCCTAAGGGTCCCAGCTGGGACTGATTCTTGCCCCCGCTGGCGGGTGACTTCCAGCTCTGGGGTCAGAGCCAGAAACGGGTGGTGCAACCCACCCTGCTCCCCTCCAGACCCGCCCAGCAGGGGGCATGGTCAGCAGAGGCTGGGAGAGCTGTGTGCCACAACTTCTTTGTTCCTTCTGGCCCCAGTGGGGAAGTGCTGCCAGCGGGAGCCTGAACCTCAGCGCTCGGCTCTGGCTGCCCAGCTGCCAAGTGCTGGGAGGAGCAAGGCTGGGGGGGCGGCATGTGAGTGGTGCCGCATGCCGCTCAGGCTTGGCCTCCTTGCCATTTTTGTCACAGGTGCTGGGGATTGCCGACCCCTGCTGTAGATCCTTGAGGATGTGCTGTAGAGGTCTGACTTGGGGGTTGTAGGTGATGACCAGTGGTGTTCTGGCTGACTTAGAACAATGTTTCCTCAAGTCTCATCCCAATACACCAGTGGCATCTTCATCACCTGGACCCACAATAGGGATGTCCTTGAAGATTTCCGCAGAGATTTCAACTGTTTCCACTCCACAGTCAAACTTGGCTTGGAACACTCCATGCAGGAAAGCCACTTTCTGGATGCTACAGTACAAATTAGGGATGGACACATCAACACCACTCTATACCAAAAACCTACTGATCGGTATAGTTATCTAGATCCCTCGAGCTTCCATCCTAAACACACTGCATGATCCATTGTCTACAGCCAATCCCTAAGATAGAACTGCATTTGTTCCAGTCCCTCAGAGAGAGACAGACACCTTCAGAATCTCTATCAAGCATTCTTAAAACTCCAGTACCCGTGTGCAGAAGTGAAGAAACAGATTGACAGAGCCAGGAATGTACGCCAAAGTCAACTACTACAGGAGAAGCCCAAGAAAGAAAATAACAGAATGCCTCTAGTCATCACCTACAACCCCCAAGTCAGGCCTCTACAGCACATCCTCAGGGATCTATAGCCTATTCTACAAGAGGATCCCTCGCGCTCTCAAGCCTTGGGAGACAGACCTCTCCTTGCTTACAGACAGCCCCCCCACCCTTAAGCAGATACTCACCAGCAACTACAGACCTAACGGAACCATTAAAGCAGGCATATATCCCTGCAACAAACCACGCTGCCAACTTTGCCCATGTATCTATACAAAAGACACCATCGTAGGATGTAATCAAGCCAGCTGCTCCATCAAGGGCTCATTCACCTTCTCATCCACCAATGTGATTTAGGCCATCATGTGCCAGAAATGGCACCTTGCTGCATACACTGGGCAAACAGGATGGTCTCTGTGCAAAAGAACAAATGGGCGCAAATCTGACATCAGAAATTACAACATTCGAAAGCCAATAAGAGAACACTTTGATCTCCCTGCATACTCCATTGATGATTTGTTAATAGCTGTGCTCAGACAAATGGATTACAGATTCAAGCTTCAAAGACAAACTACAGAGCTGGAATCCGCAGATTTGACACCGTATCCTCTGGGTTAATAGGGATTACCAATTTTTTTTCTCATTACAACAGGTGATTTGACCTCACCTTCTTCTGTATGCTGTTCCCCCACTGTTTGACTCTCGACAGCTGCTTCGATGTGCTGTTAAAGTGTGACTTGATCACATGACTTACTCTTCCCTGCATTTATTTTCTGTCCTGTCTGTAAGTTTCCCCCATCTTCAAAGCATCTGACAAAGTGGGATTTTCTCCCAGAAAAGCTCATGCGATAAATAAATGTGTTAGTGTTTAAAAGTGCCACAGGACTCCTTGCTTGTTTTGCTGAACTAGATTAACACAGCTGCTCCTTTGGAATTTGCAAATCAAAATGGAGTTGTCACATGGTCAGTCCAGGTCTCTCCCTAGGCCCATTGTGCCTCTGGTTCCCTTAGAGAGGCATTAAGGAGACGACAGCTACGTCTACAATAGGAAAAGTTAGTTCCAATTTGTTAATTCAAACTAAAAAGATCAAGGTTGGTTTGAACTAACCTCAAACTGATTAGTTCAAATTCACAGAGAAGACTAATTCAAACTAACATTAGTTCAAACTAGTCCACTTGGTTAATTTGAAGTAACTGTCCTTAGTTTGAATTTACTAAATTCAGTCTAAGGGTTAGTCCTGGTCTACATCATTGTCATTTCAAACTAAGGGCTTAATTCAAACGAAGTGCAAGTTTTTAGAAGCTCAGACTAAGCTTTCATTAGTTCGAAATAAGGAATCCCATAGTTTGAACTACTGAAAGCCTTGTGTAAACAGGTAAGAAGTTTGTTGGCATTAAGCCTCCTTAATTCAAACTAACTTGCAAGTTTAGACATAGCCAATCACAGCAGGTGTACTGTCTGGGGAGTTTTTCAGAATCGCATAAGTTGAAACCCAGATATAACAAACATGTTCATAATTTCTGCTTCAACTAGGACCCCTACACATAAACTACAGAATCATTCCTAGCAAGTTACAACCTTTCTGCTGGTACCAAACATGGAATAGCTCCTATGGATCATTGCAATTATGAAATATTGGTATGAAATAGTATCATAAATTGTTCCCCAAATCCAAACAGCAGCCACTCAAACGTTCCCTTTCTGTCGGGGGTCCAAATGTGTCTGGTCCCATCCGTGCTGGCTGCAGACTCATCAGCATTCCCAAAATGTTCCCCCAGCTGCTAGTGGCTGTTGTAAATCAGACACCCCGCCCCGCCTGGTTCCAGCAGAGGGTCTGGCCATGTTCTGTTGAGACGTGAGGACCTTGGCATGACCTGACTCCTGCTCTGCCAGCGTGTCCCGGGACAGGTGGGAGGAGCGCTCTGGGGAAGAGCAGGTGGCTGGCCAGTTGACCCCTGTGGTGACGGCTGTTTTCTGCTCCCTCCCCTCTGCCGTGCCTGCTCCGGGCAGTTTGTGGACCTGTGCATCCTGTTGGGCTGCGATTACTGTGGGAAGATCAGGCATCTGGGCCCAAAGAAGGCCTTGATGCTGCTGCGGCAGCACAGGACCATCGAGCAGGTTCTCCAGAACATCGACTTGCAGGTGCCAAGGGTGGGGCTGGGGCAGGGCAGCCTGACCTCCCTGCATGATGGGCTGAGGAGGGGAGATTGGCGGCTGTGTTTTCCAGGATGCCCAAGAACCAGGCAGGGAGTGGGGCTGGCTGGGGGAATAAGCCCCGTTACCCTCAGCAGGGCAGGGGCCCCGTCTCATCCCCGCTGCTGGAGCGTGCAGGGCTCTTCCAGCCTCCCCTGCTCGCTAGGCTGCCCCCAGGCAGTGTCTGCTGCAGGGCGCTTGGTGCCGTCTCCAGTGTGGCGCAAAGGGCACCGTGCTGCCTTTTGAGCCAGACACCCGGCTCAGGCCCACGGCCATCAACCCTATGGGCATTAGAGATCCCCTTGGCCTTTAGTTCTCCCCAGGACATGAACCCTGGTGTCCCACCTCCAGTGACTGCATTCTGCCACCAGTCATGGATAGGTGGTTTCCACTTCACTCTTGGTCCCAAACCACGCTGTGGTGTTGCTGTGTGCTAGTAACCAGCGGCTGGTCGCTTCCCAGAGGTGGATGCGTTTCAGGGTGGGTACAGCCTTCCCGGGTGTGCACTCCAAAGTGTTTCCAGGTCCTTTGAGGTGCAGGGCAATGGGCTGGTGAACTGCTGCTATTGCAGAAACACCCGCTGCCTGACAACTGGGATCTTGAGGGAGTTCGCAGGCTCTTCCTGAAGCCAGAGGTTGCTGACCCAGACCAGATAACACTGGAGTGGCGTGACCCTGACCTGGAGGGGTTGGTGCAGTTCCTTGCCCATGAGAAGCACATGAAGTGAGTGTCGCACTGTTGGGATGGGGAGGCAGGCACGATGGCCTCGAGGGGTGGCCAGAAACATGGAGTCCTATGTGTGATGAGTTTGAGGGGGTCTCAATTCATTGTACAGCTGCCCCCTATCTGTCCCCAAAGCTGGCAGGACTCCAGCCACCCATGTCAGTCTCCAGCCACTAACCTGGGATAGAGCTGGGCTCTGGCCTGCCTTGTGCATCTGCCAGAGAACTGCCTGTTTGGCCCTGATGGGTTGGCAGGTTGGACGCAGAGCTCCCGGACATGGAGCTCAGGTGGCCTGTCCAAACCAGAAACCCCCCCCTTCAGTGGCACCCCTGGGTGTGGTTCCTGGGGTGCTGAGATCTTAAAACAAGGAGGAATTTAGGGGATTCTCCGGTCCTTCTCTCTTGGTTTCTGTTTCTCTGGCTGTGAAACCCTTCTCCCACATAGGCCCCTAGGCCCTCTCCCACCATGCACTGACCCGAGCTCTGTTCCCAGTGAGTCACGGGTACGCCAACGGCTGCAACGTTGGCAGGAGGCCCAGGCCCAGGCCCAGGCCCAGCCCCAGCCGGACCAGTCTGAGCAGCAGGCATCCCAGGAAGCTGGCAAACAGCAGAGGCTGGATGAGTTCTTCTCAGTCAGCAAACGGGCATGTCCACTAGAGGTAAGGATTGTGGTGCTTCAGGGCCAAGGCTGGCCTGAGGGAGGGGGCAAGGGGTTATCCTGGGTCTGAGGTTGAGATGGGGCAAGCAGCACCATGGCCTCGAGCAGGGTCTTTGGGCCCCAGTGACCTGTGCCAGGGGTGCATGTGAGGAGAGAGCTAGGTCTGGCTCCAGCCACCTGGGTTCCTCCCAGCCCCACACACAGCCCTTTGCTTCCACTCCTGGCTCTGCTAGCTCCAGCAGGTGGCCTGGATGTGGATCAGCCAGCATGCCCTGCAGTCATGGGACCCAGAAGATTAGACAAGCTGCTCTGACCTCAGCTGCTCTCCTTTCCCAGGTGCCTGGTCCCCGGCCCAGCAGGAAGAGAAAGAAACAGCAGGTGGGGATGCTGGACAACACAGAGCTGGGGAAGGGAGGTGCTAGCCAACCTCTCTCAACTGCCCCAGCACCCTGACATGGGCAGCTGCTCATGCCAGAAACCCTGCATGGCACCTGATGGCCACAGGTGAAACTACATTGCAGCTGCCCTCAACTTGATGCAAATCTGGGTCCCAGTGTGAGGGGCATCAGCAGAGTTGTAGGGTAGAGCCCAGGGCTGGGATAATGGGGGCTGCGGGTTGGGAGTGAGGGGCACTGGCAGAGCTAGGCTGGGGTCAGAACTCTCTTGGTTTCCTGAGCCCATCCCTGTGATATCTGGGTGCCAGTGGCCTGGAAATAATAAGCAACTTGCCCAAGGTCACACAGGAGCCCCTGGCAGAGACAGGATTAGAACCCAGGTCTCCTGTGTCCTGCAGGGCCTGGCCCCCAGACCTGTCCTTTCTCTGGCCCCAGACCCAGCACCTGGGACGGATGACTGTGGAGAGAGTCCCACCAAGCTCCATCCCTCAACTGCCTGGTCCTGTCCTGCTCTGCAAGTGCCATGTCTCCCAGCACCTGAGCTTCCCCTTCTCTTCACTGTGCGGCTCAGCTGCACAACCTTGGCCCTGTTGGACATCAATTCACAGCTGATGAATGCCAAGCTCCTCTCCGGACATGGCCTGTTGTCACTTCCCGAGAGGTGGTGGGTGCAGAGCACTCCTGGCGTCCAGCTGGTCAGCGAAGGGCAAAGAGATGGTGTAGCACAGAAGTCACTTGCGCCCTGGAAGTGGGGCAGCACAGCAGCAGCAATTGGGGACAGAGCCCTGGGGTCCCAGAAGGGGGCAGCAGAGGTGAGAAGGGCCCAGCCCGGGGACAACAGTTGATGATTTTATTCAGGTACATGCAGGGGAGAGAAATCCCAGTAGGTAGGAATGGGTCTGCATTTACAGCACTGCCCCGGTGAAGACCCACAGCTTCCCACCCACCCCCCCCATGCACTTCTGTTAGTTCTGTGCTGCAGCCAGATGTGCATCAGTGCTTGGAGCTTGGCATGGGGCGGTACTAGCCCTGCCCAGCCATCCCTGCCTAGGCTAGGAGCCCTGGTGCCAGGCCCCACCGGGCAAGTCCATAGTGCAGCTGGCATAAGTGTCATGTATCCCAGCCTTGTGCTATCAGTGCCCATGGCACAAATATCCACTTGGACATTCCAGGTTGGGCTGGACACTGGCTCTAAAGACTTGGAGGCCAGGGACCATCTGATGTGAGCCCCGTGAGCAGATCTCTCTGTCCAGGCTGGGAGACTTGCACCTAGCTATTGTGATATCTCTGCACCAGCCAGCCCAGTAGGACACCAGGGTGCTGTCTCCTGGTCCTGTTCTGTCCTGTGCCTGGCAATAAAGTCAGAGAGACCCTGAGCAGTCAGGTGATGTGATTCAGTCTGATCTTAATTGGTAATGAGCTCCAGGCTGGAGAGCTCCTGTTGGTCACAGGGGCTGCTGGCCAGGCTGTGGTGGGGCCACCTGCTCCAGAACCTGCTGGGGTAGCTGAGGGTCCCCTCTGTGCCCCTGCCCACCCATCCTGTCCCGCACAGCACCCCCTGTTGAGAGAGGGAGGTAGGGGTAGCAGTTGATCCCCACCCCCCCCACTGCTAGTGCCCCCATTCTGCCCCCCACATCGCTTCCTGCTGGGAGAGGCCAGGGCTGGGTAGTTTTCAGCTCAGCTACCCTGATAGCAGCAGCACGAACCAGCTGGACCCTGACCACTTCACACCTGTGGTGTTGTGAGTGTGTGGCTGGTGCTGGGAGCCAGCTGGTCTCACGGACAGATTGATGGGTGGTGGCCAGCTGGAATAGGCCAGCTTGGCTCCCGAACTTACTTCAGGCAGATGGGAAGCCTAACTGTCACTGTTTGCTGCCTATCCCCTCCCCATAGGAGCCCTCACTTGCTCACCCCCAGGCCCAGCCAAGGGGGATGTTCAGGAGCTGCCCTGCAGGGGTTCTTGCTAGGGCGAGTCCCTGAGGTGCTTGGCTTGCCCGCAAAGAGGAGGGTCCACGTACAAGCCAAGGGGCTTGGCCACTCCTCACTGGAGACGCCGGAAGGCAGGAGACTCACCAATCAGATATGGGGCCTGATGTCCCCGTGGGGTCTATGGGGCGTCCCCACTCCCCATGTGTGGAGTGTGTAGGGCTGGTGGGACCTGTGCCAGCCCCACCCGGGCTGCGCTGTGCGTGCTGGATGGTGGTGCTCCCTAGGGCCTGGCAGAACTTGTTCCTGGGGCAGCAGGTGCAGTGCAGTAAACTGCAGCCAAAGGGTCCTGGAGATGCCCCGTACCCCAAATCATATCACATGTGCGGTGGGGGACTCACAGATAATGGGGTTAGGCCTGCGTCAGCTTGCTTGGCAGGGCCATTGGGAACCTGGGTCTCCTAGCATAGGCCAAGTGTCTTACTGCGCTCCTTGCCCGAGGCCTTTCTGCAGCTAGGGGTGCCTCATCCCGCTGGGCTGATGGACGACAAGCCACGCCCCAACCTTGTCAGGGGTGCCCAGGGACTGGAGACAACTGACAGAGCCAACATTGCACATGTCCTTCTGCTGAGGCTGGGATCAACCAGCTGCACCCTGCCAAGCCCAGGGCAGGAATTCAGAAGAGAGCTTCTGCCAACCCTGGCCCTGGCAGTGCGGTAATGATGGCATGGTAGAGGGGCGGCCTGAGGCCCGCAGGAACCAACAACTGAAGACTCAAACAGTTGCCAGGTCCCAAGGTAAGCAGTCTCCACTTACAGGGTGCTGGCTGGGACCCCTATATTTACACTTCCTGATGCTTCCCGTTGGAAAATATTCTTGTTGGCCTTTCTCTGAGAATGCCAGCTGGTTTCCCCTGCCTGGGTTGTACTGGGCCTTGGCTGGCCAGCTAGAGACAGGTCTTTTCTATGCCCCATTCAGGGTCAGCTAAGATATGAGGGGTCAGATGCTGCCGTTTCCATCCCATTCTCGTTACCCACATGGCTGGTTGGCAGCCTTCCAGAATGGTAACTGAATATGAAGGTGTTACAGGGCTGGGCCCAGACACTCCACCCATGCAGGCCTGGGAACACCAGGGAGCTGTTTTGGTATCGTTAGTAGGAAGATGGCAGGGGGGAGACCTGCCTGGGGCCAGCCTGCCCCCAAACCCAGCACAGGGCCTTGGCACACTGCACCTGTGCTGGGTTAACAGGCTTCTAGCACCAGGGAGAAAAGCAAAGCTGCCTGAATGCTGGTGACGAAGGATGCTCAAATCCCACTCCTGTGAGGAGAAAAAATGAGAGACAGGCATGTTGTCTGACTGGAGGTTTTGATAGATCCAGGGTCCAGCATTCACAAATGAGGATGGGTCAGAATGCAGGTTGGCTCTACAGCCTTCACACAGTACATGACACCATCTTGGATGACACAATTGCCAGCCATTTATTCCAGAGGACCTAGCCTCAGTCAGTGTGCAGGACAGACACCCAAGGATAGGATTACTGGGTACCAAAGCATGGAAAGAAGGACAGGGAAATATGAAAAGGAGGACACATAGAGAAAATGTAGTATTAATGTACTAGTCTTCTGTTTTTAGGGGGCCCTGGAACAATTCCCCCTAAAAAATAAAGAGTGTTCAGGAATGTTCCAGCATATGTTAACCCCTGTAAGTCAAAAGCCACACAAAATCATGTATTTTAAAAATGCCTGCCAGATGGAGGACATGAAGGTAAAAAGGAGGATGTATCCTCCTTTTGCCTGACATCCAGTAGCCCTACCCAAGGGGCAGAATTAAGGTCTCACAGAGAACAATAAATCTGGTATTTCTGAGCTTTCCTGTGTTTGACTAAGGTTCCTGCAAAATGAATTTTTAATGTATTTGACTATGTCTTAATAGTCAGTAGCAATGGGCTGAGCCTGCAGCCAGGGCAGGGTAGCTCAGATGTTGGGAAAATCTGACTCTCCAGGGAGTTAAGCTGTGAGACAGGCTCCCAGAGAGATGATAAAGGCCCCATCACTGGGATGCATTAAAAATGGGATGAACACCAGCCAGGGCTGGTCTAGTTTGTACAGCGCAGGGGTTTGGATGTTTCACAGTGCCTTCCAGCCCTTTCTTCCTGTGGGCCAAGGATATTTCCATTGCAAATGCATCTGTGTAAGCCAGCAAGGTTGGGCTATGCTGAGCTGGGAGTTGTACAATTGGATAGCAAATGCTAGACTCTGCCCCAGAGAGCTTTCAGTCTGAGCAGTTGCAGCAAGAGGAGATGAGACAAGACAGTAGGCAGGGCTGTGGAGGAGGGGAAAGGGGTATCAGTGATAACAGGGCATATTGGTGTCAAGAGAAATCCTGCGATACACAAACAGGATCTTGAGGAGGAGCTAAGAGGTGATTTTACCTCTGAATTTGGCACTCTTGCCACTGCTGCTGGGATTGAGGGGCCAGGTCTGATGCGCACAGCTCAAGAAAGACATTGATAATGGTTCCAAAGGGGCAGCTGTATTAGTCTAGTCTAGTAAAAGAAGCAAGGAGGCCAGGGGTATTTAGACTAACAAATTGATTTATCACATGAACTTTCGTGGGAGAAAATCCCACTTCATCAGACACTCTGAAGATGGGGATCCTAGAGAATGGGATGAAAATAAGTGCAGAGGAGTGTAAGACATGGGATCAGGTCAGTCTGTAACAGCAAATCAAAGCAGTTAAGATTCAAACGCTGGGAAACAGCACATAGAGGAAGGTGAAGTCAAAGTACCTGTCATAATGGGAAAAAAAGCCATGTCACGATTCAGTCCTGCAGTCACACAATCTAATTTGCATATTATTTGATTTCAGCTGTTTCTCTTTGAAGTCTTGGTGTCCCATTGACTTGCTTGAGCATAGCTGGTAACAAATCATCTACAGAGTGATTAGAAAGATGGAAGTGCTCAGCAATTGGTTTTAGGAATGTCGTGATTTCTGATGTCAGTGTTGTGCCCATTTATTCTTTTGCAGAGAGACTGAACTGTTTTGTCCAATGTAGAAGGTGTGGGGGCATTTCTGGCACATGATGGCATAAATCACATTAGTAAATGAGCAGGTGAAAGAGCCTTTGATGGTGTAGCTGGCTTGATTGGATCCTGTGATGGTGTCTTTTGTGCAGATATGTGGGCAAAGCTGGCAGCGTGGTTTGTTACAGGGATATGTACCTGTTTTAATGGTTCTGTTGTTGGATTTGTAGTTGCTGGTATCTGTTTAAGGTTGGGGGGCTGTCTGTAAGCAAGCAGAGGCCTGTCTCCCAAGGCTTGAGTGCATGAGGGATCGTCATGTAGAAAACACTGTAGATCCCTGAAGATGTGCTGTGGTGGTCTGACTTGAGAGTTGTAGGTGCTGGCAGAACACCCCTCGTCGTTTTCTTTCTTGGGCTTCTTCTGTAGTAGTTGACTTTGGGGTACCCATCTGGTTCCATCAATCTGTTTTCTTTCTTCTGCAACTGGATAATGTAATTTTAAGAAGGTGTCTGTCTCTGTCTGAGGGATTAGAGAAAATGTGGTTATATCTTAGGGCTTGGCTGTAGACAATGGATCATGTGGTGTGTTTAGGAGGAAAGCTTGAGGGGTGTAGCTAACTATACCGGTCAGTAGGTTTTTGGTATAGGCTGACGTGTATGTGTACATTCCTAATTTGTACTGTAGTGTCCAGAAAGTGGGTCTACGGTATGGAGTGTTCTAGACCATGTTTAATTGTGGGGTGGAAATTGTTGAAATCTCTGTGGAAATCTTCAAGAGCATCCCTACCTTGGGTCCAGATAATGAAGAAGTCATCAATGTAGCATAAGGAGAGGCAAGGTGCTTTGGGATGAGACTTGAGGAAATGTAGTTCTAAGTCACCCACTACAATGTTGGCATATTGTGGGGCCGTGCAACTACCCATAGCAGTGCCACTGACTTGGAGAGAGAAATTATCTTCAAATCTGAAATGGTTGTGGGTGAGTACAAAGTCACAAAGTTCAGCCACGAGGTGTGCTGTGGCGTCATCTGGGATGGTTCACTCCCCTGCATTTATTTTCCTCCTATTCTGTACATTCCCCTATCTTTGAAGCATCTGAGAAAACAGGATTTTCTCCCACAAAAGCTCATGCAATAAATAAATTTGTTAGTCTTTAAGTGCCACAGGATTCCTTGCTTCTTTTATTGATAAATGGGAGAGGGTGCAGAGAAGAGGCACTAGGATGATTAAAGGTGGGACACTCAAGGAGCTCCAGCTTTTAGCTTAATGAAGAGACAGCTTGGTGCAACTTGAGCAGCCTGGAAGTACCTACATAGGGACCTGTTGTGGCCTCCTGCGGTCTGCATGCCCATGTCACTCCACAGGTGCACACTAGACGCCACAGCCAGACACCCTATGCCAGGGGTCTCAAACACGTGGCCCCCTAGAGCTATTTCCTGTGGTCCGCAACAACACTATTGTTACCAATATTTGCAACGTCACTGTATGAAAAGGTTTCAGTGGTGCACCCCTTGGGTGAACATATTAGTCCTCATGCTGCCCTCGTGGTAATTTGAGTGTGAGAGCCCTGCCCTATACCCTCTGGCAGCTGGCACCAAGAGGTCCTCAGGTCACAGATGCTGATGCTGGAAAATGGGCTTTTCAGTCTAGCCAGGAAAGGGCTCACCCTTGCCAGGGCCGAGTGCCGATGCTGGAAAATTCCCACTGGAAATCAGCCAGGCCCATCTACCAGTGCACATAATTCGCTGGGGCACAGGTCTTCAAGGCTCCATCGCAGGCAGTTTCTGAATCCAGACCAGCTGTTTGGGTTATTGGGGGGTTAGGGTAGTGCTGTGGCATGGAGGAGATCAGACAAGGTGATCTCGGTGCCCCCCTTGGGCCTTGGAAACAAGGGGCCTGGTGTTGTGACAGGCAGTGTAACAAGCCTGAGTCCAGGGGACACTTTCAGGACTGGGGGTGGGTGGGTATCTCATAGCTTGGCTGCTCTGTGTTGATGCTCTGGCCCCAGCTGCCATGCTCTGCAACTGGGACCAAAGACACCTGCATTCACTCCCTGCACCTGGGGGCTGTGGGGCCGAGAAATGGGGAAGATATCGCCATGTCAGAGCCCCCCGCAGCAACTCAGAGCCCACCTCTCTCCCCATGGCTGGCATCCCAGTCCAGGTCAGGCGCCCTGCTCGCTAATTGAGGTTCAATGACAACCTCCTCTGTGGGGCAGCCAGGGATGTCTGGGGCCTGCGACTCATGTGGGTCCTGCCAGTGCCAGTAGGGACCGGGAGGCTGCAGTGGGTCCCCCTGTCCTGCCAATCCACACTGCCCAGGGTGTGCCAGGCTCCATGGCTGTCTGTGTCTCTGCATGCCCGGGGTGTACCAGGCTGCAGGGGTGCCCATATCTCCCAGTGCCCAGGGGTGTCCGTGTCTCCCTGTGCCTAGGGCATGCCAGGCTCCGTGGGTGTCTGTGTCTCTGCATGCCCAGGGTGTGCCAGGCTGTAGGTGTGCCCATATCTCCCAGTGCCCAGGGCATGCCAGGCTCCATGGGTGTCTGTGTCTCTGCATGCCTGGGGTGTACCAGGCTCCGTGGGTGTCCATATCTCCCCGTGCCTGGGGTGTGCCAGGCTGCAGGGGTGCCTGTATCTCCTAGTGGTGAGGGGTGTCTGTGTCTCCCCATGCCCAGGGCATGCCAGGCTCCGTGGGTGTCTGTGTCTCCGCATGCCCGGGGTGTGCCAGGCTCCGTGGGTGTCCGTCTCCCCGTGCCCGGGGTGTGCCAGGCTCCGTGGGTGTCTGTGTCTC
>ML682003.1:5282284-5312730 GCA_007922195.1 Podocnemis expansa | reverse complement strand
CCCCGTGCCCGGGGTGTGCCAGGCTCCGTGGGTGCCCGTATCTCCCCGTGCCCGCGGTGTGCCAGGCTGCGGGCTGCCCGTATCCCGGGCCAGACAAGCTCCGGGGTGCGGGGCGGGGCGGGCCGGTGCGGTGCCGCAGCGCGGGGCGGGCGGAGGGCGGCACCGGGCATGCTCCGAGTCCGAGGCGCTGCGGCTGCTCCGGCGGGCGAGGAGGGAGCGGAGCCGGGCCGAGCCGGGCCGGGCCGGGCCGGGGGTCCCCGCAGCCCCCCGCCGCCGCCGCCGCCGCCCCGATGTTCGCCTTTTACTCGCTGCTGGTCTATATCGTCTACGCGCTGCTGCGCCGCGGCCCGCGGGCGGGCGGGGACCGGGACCGGGACCGGGACAGAGACCGGGACCGGGGCCAGCTCCAGCTCCTCCCGCCGCAGGTAGGGCCGGGCCGGGCCGTGTTAGGAGCCGGGGGGCTGGGAGCCGAACCGGGTCCTGGGTCCGGGGTCCGGGGGCGGAGAGCGGAGCAGCTGGCGGGAGGGACGGACAGACAGACGGAGGGAAGGACGGACAGGCAGGGCCGGCTGATGGCGCTAGGCTCTGCCAGTGCCCCCCAGCCCCGACCCCCAGTCCCAGCCTCCCCCGGCCCGGCTGGTTTTAGGGTCTCCTGGCCAGGCTCACCCCGATGCCTCCCTCGTGGGGCTGGTTCGTGTGACCTGGGGGGTCCAGCTGAGGCCCCACAACTCATGGCAGGAACGGGAAAGGCCCCACTTGCCCCCATCCCCCGGCTGCTGTCCTTGGTGCCACCCGGAGGAGCCCTCCCCTGCCCAGGGACTGCTCTGTCCTGGGCCACTTAGTCCTGCTCCTGCCCCAGTCCTGCCCCCTTGGTTTCATCCCTGGCAGTGGGGTGCCCGCAGTGCAGTGTGCCCAGGCAGCCACGGCAGGGAGTGGGTTCGCCCCCAAGGGTGGTGGCTTCTCCCATGTGGACAGTGTGCCCCGATCAGCACAGAGATGAATATCTGTCTGTCTGTCTGTCAGGCTGGGGCGGAGGCTCTTCAGATGGGGAGAGACCGGACCAGCTCCAAATAACATGGCTCTTGGGCCTGGGGAAAGGGCGAGGACCCCATTGCTAAGCATGCCAGCGTGGGGGCATGTCCGTGACTGGAGGGATCCCTGTTTCTCCTGATGTGGGAGCAGGAGATGCTCCGAGTTTGGTGGAATTTCAAAGCACCTGTTGCCATGGTAACTGGGTACCCGCTGTCTCCTTGGCAGCAGGTGCCTTTTCCAACAAGGTGTGAATATAAGAGCCTGAGGAGGGCCAGAGCGGGCCAAACCAATGGTCCATCCAGCCCAGGGCCCCGGCTCCTGCCAGTGGCCAGTGCCAGGTGCCTCCAAGGGATTGAACAGACGAGGTGTCAGCAAGTGAGCTGGCTCATTGCCCATTCCCAGCCCCAGCAAAGAGCCATCCCTGCCTAGTCTGGGTGACTGCCATTGATAGCCCTATCCTCCATGAACTTACCCAGTTCTTTCTCGAACCTGTGTTACGCTGTAGGCCTCTGCAACATCCTCTGGCAAGGAGTTCCACAGGTTGACTGTGTATTGAGTGAAGAGATCATTCCTGTTTGTTTTAAACCCACTGCCTGTTAATTTCATTTGCTGACCCTTAGTTTTGATGTCAGGAGAAGGAGTATCTGACGCTGCCTTATTTACTTTCTCCACACCAGTCATGATTTTATAGACCTCTGTCGTGTCCTCCCTTGGTCATCTTTTTTCCAAGCCGAAAAGCCCCAGTCTTATTAATCTCTCCTCGTAGGGAAGCCATGGTAGACTTCTCATCATTTTAGCTGCCTGTTTCTGTACCTTTTACAGTTCTGATGTGTCTTTTGGAATATTGTGTATATATGGAGGCTGCACCTCCTTCCTGACTGCTCTGCCCACGCCCTAGATCGTCTCCCCTAGAGAACCCCTCTGACTTGCAGGTGCAGCAAGGAGCCAGCTTCCTCCATGAGTCCGCTGCTTCTCTCCAGCTGGGCAACCCCTGCTCTCAGACTAGGTGCACCCTGCCTGCCACTTGCCATGCCTTGCAAGATTCCCAGGTGTTTTCCCCCTTGATTCAGAGATGCCAAGGCCTGGAGGGGTCAGTGTGAAAGACATTGATACAGCACAGGTTGCAGGAGTGCCCTGGGTTAGTTCCTGTTTGGAGGCTTTTCTGAAAGATCTGCTCTAGTTCCTCTTGATTTCCAAAATTGCAGTTGTGCAGAGACTGCAGTCCTGCCTGGGCCATTTCCAGGCTGATGGATTGGCCTAAATGTCTTGTGTCACATGGCTTTCCTTCTGCTTCACTTCCCAGCAGATTTGCCAGTTGTAACTAGGAGGAATCATTGTGAAGGAAGAGGCTTCAGGACTCATCTAGTCCAGCACAGCGCCCTGCTCAAAGCCGGACCAACCCCAACTAAACCATCCACCCAGGCCTTAAAAACCTTGAACCTGGTCCTGTGCTTCACCACCCTCCTAGTGAACAAGTGTTTTTTAGTACCCAACCTAGATCTTTCCCACTACAACTAGAGACCATTGCTCCTAGGTCTGTCCTCTGCCACCCCTGAGAACAGCCCAGCTCTATCCTCCCTGGACCTCCTTCAAGCAGTTGAAGGCTGCTACCGGATCCCCCTTCATCCTTCTCTTCTGCACACTAAACAAGCCCAGTTCCCTCGGCCCCTCCTCACAAGTCATGTGCTCCAGACCCTAAATTGTTTTCATTGCCCTCCACTGGACTTTCTCAATTTGTCCTCCTTTTAGTGAGGGGCCCAAAACTAGACACAACACTCCAGATGTGTCCTCACCAGAGCCAAATAGAGGGGAATAATCCCTTCCCTCCATCTGCTGGGAATGCTTCCACTAATGCAGCCCAATATGTCGTTAGCCTTCTTGGCAATAAAGACACACTGCTGACTCCTGTCCAGCTTCCTGCCCACTGTAACCCCCAGCTCCTTTTCTACAGAACTGCTGCCTAGTCAGTCGGTCCCCAGCCTGTAGCAGGGCGTAGGATTCTTCTGTCCCGACTACAGGACTCTGCACTTGGCCTTGTTGAACCTCATCAGTTATTTTTGGCCCAACCTTTCAACTTGCTGAGGTCGCTCTGTATCCTGTCCCTACTCCCCAAGATGTCTTCCACTCCCCCAAGTTGAGTGTCATCTGCTGACTTGCTGAGAGTGCCTCCATCCCATCCTCCAGATCATTAGTGAAGATATTGAACAAAACTGGCCCTATCACAGACCACCGGGACACTCCACTTGTTACCCACTGTCAATTAGACCTCAAGCCATTGATCACTGTCCATTGAGCCTGGTGATCTTACCAACTTTCTATCCATATTATGGTTCATTCATCCAACCCAGACTTCTATAACTTGCTGACTGTGGCTAGGGATGTGGTTTTGCATCCCTGTTCATCCTGGTTAATATTCATCAATGGACCCATCCTCCAGGAATGGATTTAGTTCTTTTTTGAACCCTGTTACAGAATCCCTAAGCCAAAGCCAACACCTATCCCTGTTTTAACATCCTCTTATTAAGTGTTGCCTGGGTGAAGCTTGGGTGAAATCCCAATCTGGCTGTGTATGGAGCATAAGCAGCTGCCCCAGCAAGGGATGGCAAAGTCTTCGTTTAGGCTCTGGTTTGGTAACATCTTCTGCGGCGGTGTGAATCCAGGCCCTTCAGCACCAAAGCACAGTTCCCTAGTGCTTGAGCTACAGGGGTGTCTCCCTCAGTGAACAGCGGCAGTAGGTTCTTATCCTGTGTGAGGACCAGCCCCTTGAGAGGGATGTGGCACTTGCATCACAAGCATGTTATGATAGCACCAGGGAAAACAGGTGGGAGCAACTGGTGGTGTGAAGGATGTGTGGAGGGGCCGGAGAGTGTGGCATAGGCCTGGCCTGCCAGGGCCTGTTTGGAGCAGGTGCCAAAGGACGCATGGAATTGAAGAGGTCTGTCTGATCTGCTCTGAGGCGAATGGGTGGAATCGCCTGATCCCATCTGTACCTGGTGCAGGAGACAGCAGATTGGGGTTCATTCATCCCTCCCTTTGCCCCAGGTGGGGCCACATTTCTCCACGGCCCCAACTCCCAGCACCTGGGCTCACCCCCGTGGGGTGTAACATCCATGTTCCCGGTTCAGCCATCCCAGCAGCTGCCCAGATGACACCTGAGAGCCGGCAGGAGCTGCGAGGCCCTGAGGGGAGGGATCCACCCCATGAGTCCCCGAGGAGCGAATGCTGTCCTTCATAGCAGTACTTTCCTCCCGCAGCTTCTGCCACCTGCCTTGGGGCCCTGGTGCAGTCTGGTGCCGGGTGCGCAGTCGGGGGTTTGGCGGCCAGTGGGGCTGGACTCGTCTCCCCAGGTCCCTGAATGCTGTGCCTCCCAGAGGTTCAGTGAGGGATTGGCGTAGTTGTGGATGTGCTGGCCTCCAAGCCCTCCCTTCCCATGCTGCCTCCTGCACAGGGGGGAAGCTGAATGCCCAGCAGAGGTAGGAGGAGCGGGAGGTGTCCCGTAGGGTGGTCCTCACCCTGTTCCGGTATAGGGAGTGACTGGCCCTCCTGACCCCCCCCAAGGGAAGGTGCATCATGGTAGTTGTGGGGTCACCTGGCATGAGGGGGTGGGGGCCTGTGTCCTGTGACTCAGTCCGCCTTTCACCAGGACTGCAAGAACCTGGCTTTCCTGCCCGCCTTGTTCTGGGCCCCTGCCTGTGCTGGGAACAGGGCCACGTTGTTATCCAAATAAACATTGATTGTTCCATCTCTGACCCATCTGCAGCCCTGGGTCAGTGGCCAGCCACAGTGGGGCTTGCCAGACACGCAGACAGGGCTGGGAGTGAGTGTTGGCCAGGTCCCCTGGCTGCTTCTGCTTGTCCCTCGTTCCCAAGGGGGCCCTCCTCCGGGGCAGGAGCGCTTGCCAGCCTGGACTGGTCCTGGAGCATTGCCTGGATTTTGACAGCTGGGGGGGTCCCTTGTTGCCGAAGGGCCTAGCGGGTGCGGGTCAGTCCCCTGTGGCCCGTGATTTCCCCCGCCTGACGTCTGATGGATCCGTAGGGCAGTGCAGAGTGAGCCAGGCCCACCTCCTCCCCTTCACATCCCGGCTCTCACACTCCACCTTTTCCCCGTGCTTGGCTCAGCTGCCCCTGGTTAGCAGGAGCCCAGGTTGTTTCCAGCATGGCTGCATTGATCAGGGCTTGAATTGCAGGGCAGATCTCCCCAGATCGGGGCAGCTCCCAGGTGCTGGGGCAGGTGCAGGATGGATAGGGTCTTCTCTGACAGCTGGCGGGGGTGCTGGGTCCACCAGGCTGCAGGGTGGAGAGCACTCTCTGCCCAGGGGACATGGGGCTGGACTCCCTGGCCATGCCACAGACAGGGCAGGGCTCTAGGCCAGCGGGGTGGGGGAAGTGTGCGTCCCATGCCAGCTTGTGCAGATGCGTCTCCTCACGGCTGGATGGGCAGGTGGGGAGTAGGGTGTTTTTTGCAAGCTGGGCACTTGTACTCCAGCTGCCAGGGGCTGGGCAGCTCAAAGTGTCCCCTGTGCCCTCTCCATGCTGCCTGTGTGCTTACAACCCACTCAAGCACTGACTTTCCCAGCACCCATGGGAGAGCAACATCCCACGGCTGGTGCCAGGTGCAATGTGGACTTCTCTAGCAGGGGATGCCAATTGTCAGCAGTGAGGCCAAGTTGGGTGTCCTGGCTGTGCTGAGCTCCTCGGATAGAGGGGGAACAGAGCCTGTGTGGGCCCATCAGCATGGCTGGGAGAGGGGGAGCTCCTCAGACGGAGAGTCTTGGGGTATAGTCGGGGCCCTGGCATGGGGTGCTGCATGGAGTGATCATGGGTGTACCTGTGTCTTGGCGCTGTCGACGCTGAGAGGATCTGGCCGAGGATATCGTTTTTACCCAGCAAGCTCATTCTGTGCTGGGGATTGTGTCTGTGGTGGGCAGTATCTGGGGGGCTCTCCGCAGCAGGGTGGTTCGGGGGGGTCTCTGTAGAGCTGTCTTCAGAAAGGGGGCTTAGGGGGCTCTGTGGGGCTGTCTGTGATAGGGAGTATCTGGATGGGCTCTGTGGGGCTGTCTGCAGTGGGGAGTTTGGGTGGGAGGGATCTTAGGGTCTGTCCTCAGCAGAAGAGGAGTTTGAGCTCAAGCAGGCTCTATGGGGCTGTTCATGGCAGTGGGCTTGAGGGAAGCTCTGTAGGGCTGTTTGTGACATGTTGGGGGCTAGTGGGGGTCTCTGAGGTGCCATCTGTGGTATGGGGTTTTTGGGGGGCTTCTGTGGGACCATGTGTGGTGGGGCCATGGTCAGGGGGTCTCTGTGGCAACAGGTCCTCGGGGATCGCATTAGTGGGCCCATCCACGGCAGGTGGGGGCTCAGTGGGGCTCTCTGAAGCCATCGGTGGTGGTGGATGCTCTAAGGGGGAGGCAGCTCAGGGACTCTGAGCCATCCTCTGTGGTGGGGGGGTTGGTTAGCAGCCTCCAAGGTGTTGTTTGGGGTGACGGGTGCTGGGGGAGCCCTGAGACATAACCTGTGATGATGAGATTCTTGGGGGGGGGGCTCTGAGGCATCTTCTCTGGCACAGGATGCTCAGTTGGGGGGCTCCAAGGACAAGTCCACGGCAGGGGCAGGGTCTCTGTTGGAGGTGGGCATGCTCCAAGGACCCATCCGTGGTGGCAGGGATCTGTGCCACCAGCCTCTGTTGCCAGACATTTCTTTCCCTTCCTGCTCTCCAGGGCCCAGATGCCATCTCTGTGGAGCTGCCCAGGCGGCGCAGGCCGTGTGAGGAGCTGTGGCCAGGACTGACAGAACTGGACAGTATGTAGCCCCCCTCTTCTGCCCAAGTCTGGCTCTGACCCAGAGCAGCTGATCTGGTTCACACAGGGCCCAGGAGCGGTGCAGGGGGTGGTTTGCTGGCTGTAGATATGTGGGTGGCAGGTTAGTGAGCCAGGGAACCAACCTCCCCTGTCCTGGGGGTTGCAGGGAGTTGGGGGTGAGAGGTCTCATGCCAAAGGTGCCACTGAGGTGGGGCAGAGCATCTTGATGGTGGGGGTTGGAGGGGCACCCGGAGGCTGGTGCTCACATCTCGACGCTGTTCTTCCCTTTTGCAGGCAGCTCTGAGAGTGACGGAGGCAGCGGCCTGGAGGAAGACGAGGAGGATGCTGAACCTGGTGGTGGGTTTCCGGAGGATGCCACGACTCCACTCACTGAGTTTCTGTCCCTCAAGAGGGATGCTGCTGAGGGGAAGCTGTGCCCACCAGATGGAGAGTCCCCTGGCGAGAAGGTAACTTGGGGCACGTTGCCCATTATGGTCCCTGCCTTCCTGTCACCAGGGCAATGAGGAGCAAATGACCAGGGCCAGGTGTGACAGCTCTCGAGGTGCCTCTCCTCTGCGCTGGGCCAGCCCTTACCTTGCCTGGCCAGTTACCAGCAGGTGTGCCAAGTCGCACCCAGCCTCATCTCCACAGGACACTCCCAGAAATAGCAGGTCCGGGGTGCCCAAGGGGACAGCATGCAAGCCAGCCTGGATTTGACTGAGGATCAGCTCTGAGGGCCTTTACAATGAGAAGAAGGGTGAGATTGTTGCCAAAGTTTCCAGAGTTGGGGAGCACAGAATGGAGATGAAAGGTTCCTGAGAAAACAGATCTGTAGCACGCTTCACTCTGCATCCAGAGCTTATCTCAACCCCTGAGTCCTCCACAGAGCCTTGGCCAAGGGAGCTGAGATCCTGTTTGGGGGAACGTAACCGTCTAGCCCCTTCGCTTCCTAGGTGCACAATGAGGGGTGACTTCTCTGCTTTCTCAAGTCCCCAAAGCTCAGTGTCTGGACTCAGAGTCAGAGTACCCCCCCACCGACCCAGTGCTCATTTTTCCTGTGTGCTGCTTTCCTGTTGATTTTCCCCTCCCTGTTGAATTCACATGTACGTGGGTATCCTCTGTGTTAGGTTATGGAGCTCAATCCATCTCAGCAATTGGGAACGAATGTCCCTCGTGTGACAAGTGCCCATCTGTCAACAGTGGTGGGGCACACACATGAGGAACATGCCATCAGTGCTCAGGCGTCGCTCCTCATGCTGTGTCTGTGCAGGCGTTTCCCTGCAGTGCGAATGAGCATTAATGGGTTCTTGGGACACGCCAGGACCGACCACATCAGATCTGAACTGGCTGGGCCCACCTCCTGCTCAGGGATGAGAGCCAGCACCATACAGAAGTTCTCAGGCCCCCAGGGATTTATCTGTCCCTTTCCTCCACTCTTCTGCCGATGCTGGACTCATCAACCCACCAGCTATTTATCAGGTAGCTGCCAGTACCCCAGCCACCCAGCAGTCTCTCCCCAGAGGGTGTTTGCTGAGGGCTGGGGCAGAGAAGCAAGTCCCAGTCCCCTTGTCCTCAGACCAGAAGGGAGAAATGAAATGGGCTTGATCTGGAACGTGTGTGTGTCTGGAATCCTGTGGCACGGCCTGTCCCTAGCGCCATGGCCCTCTGCTTGGTTTTGGATAGCGCCCATCGTGGTGATCCCAGCCAGTCCCTTTCAGCAGGATGGAGCGTGGATAGGATGCTCTGATCCTGAACTGCGAGTGCCAGTGTCACTGAGCGGTGAACTGAGCCCCAAGGGCTCCTCTGCCTCTCATGTTCCCAGGGCCCTGTCCCAACACCGCCTGCTGGGAGCCCGGCTCTGGGGTAGCCCTTAGAGAGCGTCTGTCTGAGCTGGGAGGTGCAGTTCCCAGCCCACTTGGACAGACACACTAGCTCTGGGTAGCACAGTGGGGTGGGTCTTTCTGCTAGAAATGTTTGGGCCCCATGGAGACTTATTTGGGGTCTAGCCTAAGCTGCCACCTGCTAAGTAGCCCTGTACAGCCATGCAAGCTGGGAATTCCCCCGCTGCCCCAGCTCCAATGTGCGGGTTCTTGGAGGGTGACAGCCTGGCCAGCATGGGATTTCTCAGCCTTTCCCATAGCAGGGACCAGCTCAGTGCCTTCCTGCGCTGTAGGGGACAGATCACAGGGATCGGCACCAGTGCAAAGACTGGCTATTGAGAAACAGCAAGTGGGGCGCTGCAGCCGGCCACAGGTGACCTTGGGCAAGTCTCTTCTGCTTCCACCCTCTGTCTGGACTGCAGGGCTCGTCCCTGGCTGAATGTCCAGCGCCTAGTGCGATGCAGCCTGCTTTGCACGATAGATGATGGTGTGGCCAGGCTGCTGGAGAGTGGGGCGTTACTGCTCTGCGTGTTTCTTTGGCACTTGGCACTGCACCAGTGGAGTCTCTCCCTGTGAGGCTGTGACCCAGCTCCAGTGCCCCCGTGGGCATCTGAGACACCCCCAGTGTCACACGGCGTGTAGGATGGAGCAGGGACAGAGCCAGATCTCCTGGGCCCCACCTGCCACACCCTACTCACAAGATCATGCTCTGCCCGCACTAACTGCCATGTCTTCTCTTTTCTCCTACAAACCCGCCCATCCCATGTGCTCCTGCGACCTGCCCTGCTGTGTCTGCCCCCACACCCATCCTCTCCCACCTCACATGGGCCGGCCCATCCCGCGGACCCCCCCTTCCTCCTCCTTTGTCCACACCAGCTCCCGGCTTCTCCACTCATCTCAGTCACCTCCCACCTCCTCTCCTTCCTGGAGCACTACGGCCAGATGCAGCGGCTGCAGGAGAAGGCAGGGGAGTACCGCTCCCGCCTGCGCAAGGAGGAGAGCCGGCGCCGGAAGCAGCTGCGGACGCTGAAGAGGGCCTACAGGCAGCGGGTGAAGGACAAGCTGAGCCTCATCGAGAGCCTGGAGGGTGTCATCTGCGAGCAGCAGATCATCATGGAGACACTGCACAGTGGGGAGTCGTTGGCCCTGGCCACACCACCACCCACAAGCAGCTTTGGGGGTGAAATTCGCAAGGCCAGGGCATCACTGGCTGGGATCCTGCCTCCACTGGGGCCTAGGCAGTGTTGGGGTCCCCCCTCCACCATTGCCCAAGCACCACCAGCTGGGGTCCTATCTCTGCCACAGTCTGAGCATCACTGGAGACTCCCCACACCACGGCCTAGGGCTCCCACACCTCACTTCCACCCTGGCACCTGGGCCTTGTCTGGTGCCATGTGAATTTCTCTGCTCTGAGAAGGGAAGGGGCCAACCGAGATAGTAACAGAGGGCCGGGGGCCAGGCTTGTTGTAGCCATGGAGATGCCATGGGGTGGCTGTATTGGTGATGGGAGGGCATTTGGCTGACACTTTGCCATGGAGTCGTTTTGGTAATGGGGGATGTGCCCCACACCTCTAAGTTGGAGGCTGCTCAGACCCATCTCTTGGGGCAGCACTCACTGCTGCATGAGGCCACTGGGAGCAGCATCTAAACCCTCATGGTGATGAGTGGTCAGTGTGCCCCTTGTTGGCAGCCTCAGGAAAGAGGCCAAGGACTGAACAAGTCATTGATACTGATCGGCAGGGACCACATTCTGCTAGAGGGAGAAGAGACTTCATCTTCTGAAATGAATCCATGAACCTCAACTCACACATCCACCTGTCTGTCCAACACCCGAACCCATCCATCCATCCCCCACACTAACACATTCAACCCTCATCCAACAGTGTGAAACTGGAGAAAAGCCTGTGGAAGTCTCTTGGTTAAGTTTAGAAGCGAGAACAACAAGGGTGATGTTTCAGTGGGCGTCTGCTATAGATCACTAGAGAAGGCGGATGAGGTAGATGAGTCTTTCTTCAGACAGTTAGTGAAAGTTTCCAGATCACAGGACCTGGTTCTCTTGGGCACTTCAATCAGCCTGACATCTGCAGGAAGAGCAATACAACATAGCACAGACAATCAAGAAAGTTTTTGGAGGGTGTTGTGGACAGTGGAGGACCCAAGTAGATGCCATGCGCCTCTTGACCTGCTGCTCATAAACAGGGAAGAATTGGTAGGGCAAGTAGAAATGGGTAGTAACCTGGGCTGAGTGACCATGAGATGGTTGAGGTCTGTGTCCAGGGGAAAGAAAACAGCAGGATACAGACCCCAGACTTCAGAAAAGCAGACTTTGAATTCCTCAGGAAGCTGATGGGCAGGATATCCTGGGAAGCTAATGTGAGGGGAGACGGAGACCAGGAGAGCTGGGTATATTTTAAAGAAACCTGATTGAGGACTGAGGATGCAGGAACAAACCATCCTGATGTGCAGAGAAAAGACCAAATATGGCAGGAGACCAGCCTGGCTTAAGAAAGAAGCCTTCAGTGACCTTAAACCAGCAATGTCATGCAGCCCGTGGGCCGGATGCAGCCCGCAAACCTGTTCCATCTGGCCCATGACTGCGGGATGCGGCAGGACCACACTTTGTCCCCGAGAGAGAGAGAGTGTGGTCTTATCTACCCAGTGCTGTGCAGTGCTGTGAGAGTGTCAGCTCTCGCAACGTCACGTAGTGCTGGGTATGTGAGATTGTGCTCCGCGAGATAACTCTCTAACGGGGGAGAGAGACACTGGTAACACGGAGCACAGGTTTGCAAACGCAGCACTGCACGATGCCTCAAGAGTGCCGTATGTCAATTTATGGCATGCACAGCCCACTTGAAGCACATTTAAGTCAAACCTGGCCCACCATAGCAAATGAATTTGACAGCCTGGACTTAAACCCAAAAAAGAAGTTTACAAGAAGTGACTCTTGGTCAGATGAGTAGGGAGGATATAAAAATACTGCTGGAGAGAAATCAGTAAGCCAAAGCACAATTGAAGTTTCAGCTTAGCAAGGGACATGAAGGGTGAAAAGAAAGATTTCCACAGATATGTCATAACAAGAAGAAAGTCATGAAAGTGGGGACCCTTTCAGAATGGGGGAGGGAACCTAGTGACAGAGGATGTGGAAAAAGCTGACGTACTCAATGCTGTTTTGCGTCTGCTTTCACAGACAAGGTCAGCTCCCCGACTAGTGTGCTGGGCAGGAAGTGAGCAGCCCTCAGGGCTGAAAGAACGGGGTCAGGACTATTTAGAAGGGCTGGACATGCACAAATCCATGGGTTTGGATGCAGTGCATCTGAGGGTGCTGAGGGAGTTGGCTGGTGAGATTGCAGAGACTTTGGCTGTTATCTTTGAAAATTCCTGGTGATTAGAGGCGGTCCTGGACAATTGCAGACAGTCAGATGTAGTGGACGTCTTCAAAAAAAAGGAAAAGAGAGGCTCCAGGGAACTCTAGACTGGTCAGTCTCACCTCAGTCCCTGGAAAAATCATAAAAAGCAAGGAGTCTTGTGGCAGTTAAAGACTAACAGATTTTTTTATCACATGAGATTTCATGGGAGAAAATCCCACTTCATCAGACACTTTGAAGATGGGGAACTTCTGTTAGTCTTCAAGTGCCACAAGACTCCTTGCTTTTTTTGCTTTACTGGGCTAACGTGGCTGCCCCTTTGGAACTTGGAAAAATCATGAAGCAGGTTCTCAAGGAACCCATTTTGAGGCACTTGGAAGAGAGGAAGGTGATCAGGGACAGTCAGCATTGGACTCACCAAGGGAAAGTCATGCCTAGCCAACCAGATCACATCATAGAAGGCAGTGACTGGCTCTGTGGATGTTGGAAAGCAGTGGATGTGATACACCTTGACTTAGGAAAACTTTAGATATGGTCTACCACAGTGCTCTTGCCACCAAGTTGAAGTCTGGGTTGAATGAATGGACCATAAGGTAGATAGAAAGCTGGCTAGGTCATCGGGCTTAGCGGGCAGTGATCGATGGCTCAGTGTCTGGTTGGCAGGTTGTATCAAGCAGAGCACTCCAAGGATCAGCGCTGGGGCCAGTTCACCATCTTCATTAGTGATCTGGAGGGTGGGATGGAAGCAGCCTCAGAAAGTCTGCAGATGACACTAAGCGGGGGTGAGTAGTAGGTACGCTGGAGGGCAAAGATAGGATATGGAGTGACCGTCCTAGACGAATTGGCGATTGGACCAAAAAAAGCCCAAATGCAGAGTTTTGAACTTAGGATGAAGAATCCCAGGCACTGCTGCACACTTGGATCAAACGCCCAGGCAGCCGTTCTCAGAAAAGGCCCTGGGGGTTATAGTGGACAGGAAGCTGGATAGGAGACAGCAGTGTGTCCTTGCTGCCAAGAAGGCTAATGGCTTGTTGGCCTGTGTTAGTAGGAGCACGGCCAGCAGATGGGGGGAAGTGATTATTCTCCTCTTTTCAGCTCTGGTGAGGCCACATCTGGAGTGTTGTGTCTGGTCTTGGTCCCATTGCTACAGGCAAGATGTGCCCGTAGCAGGAGAGAGAGTCCAGCAGAGGGCAACAGAAATGATGAGGGGGCTGGAGCACACGACTGATGCGGAGAGGCTGAGGGAACTGGGCTTGTTTAGTCTGCAGAAGAGAAGAGTGAGGGGGGATTTGATAGCAACCTTCAACTACCTGAGGAGGTTTCCAGGGAGGCTGGAGCTGGGCTATTCTCAGTGGTGGCAGGTGACAGAAGTAGGAGCAATGGTCTCAGGTTGCATCCTTTCAATGCAGGCACCCATGGAACCACCCATCCATGCAAAATACTCATCCAGCTTCCCATCTAGCACACTAGTCCATCCATCCAACATATTCATTCATTCATCTGCCCGTACAAAACACTCATCCAACACACCCATCAGTACACACATCCACCCCTCAAACACACTCGTCTGTTCACACTTGCGAAACACCCTTCCAACCAGCACAATCGTCCTTCCAATGGACTCATACACTCTCCCCACCTCCGCCTTTGAGCCCTTATTTTCCTGTCCCTCAGCGAGGGGTGGCAATTCTGGCTCCAGGCTGATTCCACAGTGGGCTGCAGCTCCCTGTGCCCCTTGTCCCTACGTCCAGGGCTCCCCCACCCAAACTGTGCCCAGCTGAATTTACTGAGTGTGACCACGTCTCCCCCTTCCCTAGGCATTACGCCACCCTCAGCCTGTCCCCTGTCCCCCGTGGGTGTGCACCGGCTAGTGGAGACCATCAGCGCTCTGCAGGGCGAGAGGAGCAAGCTGGTGGAGGAGATCAGGGGCCTGAGGCAGCAGATGGAGGACAGGGAGAAGGAGAAGCAGCAGCTGGCCGGGAGCTTCGCCCTTCAGGTGAGGACCAGGGGCTGGCGCTGCCGATGGAGCCATGGCAGGGCCTGATGCTGGGTGTGTCTTTCCCCCAGGTCCAAGAGCTGAGACAGCAGATTGAGGAGCGAGAGGAGGAGCTGACACGACTGCGCATGGGGATGGTGAGGAGAAAGACACCCCCAGCCCAGCCCCTCTGCCTCCCCCCAACCTCAGTCCTCCCACCATCCCTCTGCTGCCTCCCCCCGCTGCAGGCTCCATCCCAGCCCCTAGCCCCTCTGCCCCCCAGCCCTGTCCTCGCACAGTCCCTCTGCAGCCTCCCCCCACTACAGTCCCCACCCCAGCCCCCAGCTCCTCTGCCTCCCCCCGCAGGCCTGTCCCTTCTGCTTCCCGCTGCAGCCCTTCACCTCCCTCTGTCCTCCCTGCCTCCTTCACGTGGTGGTGGTGGGGAGATGGGAGAAGCCGGGGCCGCAGCAGCCCAGGGAGGTGGAAGCAGGCGGCCATCCCCGGGGGCACTGTAGGGCTGAGACCTCTCCCCCTTTTCCTGCCAGGGGGTGACGGATTCGGAGAAGCGGATCCACAACCTGATGGTGGAGAACGAGGGGCTGAAGCAGAGTCTCAGTGTCACCCAGGGACTCCTGCAGCAGCTGGCGACAGTGTCTGCCCAGCCCTCTGCCTCACTGGCCAAGGTAAGCCAAGTCCGCAGCGCTGACCTGGAGCCTGCTCACATCACTTAGTCCTAGAGCCCCCCCATTCCCAGCCCCCACCCTGTTCCATCATATCCCTGCGTTTTGGCCCCCTGGAGTCCTGGCCAGCCACCAGTCAGTGACCTTAGAGCTGACCTTGGCAAATAATACACATGGTGACCAGTTTTGGCAGCCTGTTGCCTGTCTCTATTGCAGAAATGTAATGGAGGAGCGCCCTCTGGTGACCAAAAATAAAATTGCTAGCACCTAGCTGTGTACCAGTTTTGTCCACCCCTGCCTTAGAGTTCCCCCCTCTATCAGCCAAGGTGAGCAGAGTCATCCCTGCCCTGTGGACTCAGCTGGGGGACTGTGGAACAAGGCAGCATCCTCCGAGCACCTGGCATGCAGGCGTGTGTCACTGTGGATGCAGGAGATGCCAGGGCAGCGTCAATGGGCATGGAGGCCCCTGCCCTGGGATCTGCCAATGGGGCTGTACTGGCCCAGCCCAGTGTTGCCAACCCCAACATTCAAAACTCAGGAGTCCAAAATCACAAGATTGTTTTTAAAATCACAAGGTTCTGTAAAATGACTAGATGGGGTGTTCTTTCTTTTCTTTGCCTTCTGCCCATGGGCTCTGGGTGAGAGATAACATTTTTCCACAGCCAGGAGGGTGAAGAGGTTCCTTTTTCTTTAAGACTGGGGGCTGGAACCATTGCAGTTCCACCTGACTCCAAGAGCTGGAGCTTTAAGGAAAACCATTGTTAGCATGAGACGCATGAGAGTTGGCAGGCCTCCCCTGCACAGCTTCCCAGCAGCCTCTCGGTGGCTGCTGCACTGCTCAGGGGCTTTCTGCAGGGGCTGCTCTGCTGTCATTTTGAAGGAACCATAACCCCTCCCGCTGCAGGCCACAAACCTTTCTCTGCTCTGGAGAGTGTCCCCTGGGCTCACGATAGCCTGTCATTGCCTGGGACAGGGTTTCTATCTGCCCACCACCCTCAGTCATCTGCGTATTTATCCTCCCCACAACCTCTCCTACAAGGTAGGGCAGAGCTGTTTTCCCCATTGTCCAGAGGGGAAACTGAGGCACCCCCTTACCCAAGTTCACACAGGGAGTCCTTGAGCACAGGTCTCAGGTCCTGGGGTAGAGCCCTCACCCCTCGGCTAAAGGAAGGGGCGCTGATGCCTTCTGCTGATGGATCTGATGGGACACAGGATCCTGGGCCACATAGAGCTAGTCTAGCATCCCACTCCAAGCTGTCAGTCCCTGTATTCCCACATGCACCACCCCATGGGGAGCCAGGGTGGTCATGCCAGATGGGTCACCAAGCAGCGTCCTGGCAGTATGGCCAGGGCAAACTGTGTTTGTAAACCCTGCCCTCCTATGCTCCACACGCCCCCCTCTGCAGGAGAATGAGGGGCTGAGGTCCAAGGTGCACCACCTGGAGACATCCCTACAGCAGAAGGTGGAGGAGCTGGTGCGCCTGGAGGGGCAGATCAGCGCCCTGAAGTGGCGGAAAGAGGAGGAGGTGCACAGGCTGGACGAGCGCATGCGAGAACTGCAACTCGCCCTGGAGACCCAGCAGAACCGGCCCCCTGACATACAGGTGAGAGCTGGTGCCTGGCTCCTGGCCTGCCTCTTGTGGCCACACTTTGACTCTTTGGCCATGAGAGGGCGGGAGTGCTCTCTCACACTCACCCATGTGCGTGTGTGGATCGGATTCCCTAGTAGAAGGCAGTGTTACACACACACACACACCCCTACGTCAGGTGCCCCCAGCTTTCAACCTCCGTTTCACACCTCTAGTACGTGACCCAGACGGTGGAGGTGGAGTCACCTACAACCCTGAGGTCCCTGGTGGAGGCTGAGGAGCGGAACCGGGAGATGCTGGAGCAGCTGCGTGGTTCGGAGGAGGTGACTGCTGGGCTCCGGCATAAGGTGAGTGGGGGGCAGCACCACTGATGGGCTGGGCGGGATTCACACCTGTGTCCCAAGAGGCAGCACACTGCAGCCCATGGCTCCTTTGCTGATAGTTTGGTCTCCTGACACAGAGACCCCTCCATGGGGCCCAGCTCTGCTTTCCAATATCACAGACATCCCTGTCATGGAGAGGCTGGTCCCTCGGGCCCTGGCGTGGCAGGTGAAGGTGATGGAATAGAAGAGCTCCTTCCAGCCCCCAGAGCAGGTCCCCCCCATCCTTCTCCCCATACACTGGAGCCACAGCCAGGAGCCCTGTCGCCCACTGCCCCGGTCATGCAACCTCTCCCCAGTGACCCAAGGGTCTCCCTGCCCACAGATCTCTGCCTATGAGTCTGAGATCACCAAGCTGCGAGAGGAGCTGCTGCAGGAGATCAGCCACTTGGAGGCCCAGAAGGAGGAGGCCGTCAAGGAGGCCGCAGAGTGCTCTGAGCAGCACCTGGAACAGCTTCGGGAGCAGCTGGCAGGTACCCCAGGGCTGAGGAGGGGCTGGGAAATCAGCTCCGAAAGCTCTGGTTGAGGGGATCCTGGGCTGAGTGCCCCTGGCGCGGAGCCCGGCTGAGGCAGGGTCTGGCGCTGCCTCCTGGGGAGCCAGCAGATCCCCAGGGAACAGATCCCCTGGACTTGGCAGCTAGGAGTGGATCTCTGAGGAGTGGATCCCCTGTCCTCCACAGCTGAGCACATGTCTTGGTGCTGCTGCCCTGGGGAGTGGATCCCCTGGACTTTGCTGCTGGGAGTGAGGGTCCAGGGAGCAGACGCCCTGCACCTGACGGCAGGGAGCAGATTCTGGCCCTGCTGTCCTGGGGAGTGAATCCCACTGGAGGGCAGAGATGGAGGGGGATGTAGCTAAGGTCTGTTGCTGAGGGTAGCTGGCCCCAATCTCTGTCTCTGCTCCCCCCGGCAGGTGTCCAGAGGCGCCTGGCCATGCTGCAGCCCATCCTTAAGGGCATGAAAACCAATTACAGCAGCCTGCGCAGCCAGGTGCACGACTTCTCTGAGTTCTACGAGGCAGCCATCAGGGAAGTCAGGAGCCAGGTGAGGCCAGGGCGCAATGGAGGAGGGTCCACTGTGGGGAGAAGTGGGGCTGGCTCGCTGGGAATGGAGGCGGCCGGAGAGGCTCATACAGGGAAGGGAGGCAGTTGACTCATGTCCCGCAGTCCCTGGCCACTCCAGCCAATGCCTTAACCCTTGCTGTGAGGCTCTTGGGCAGGCTCACTGAGTTGCAGGGCTGGGGTGCAGCTGGGGGCTCGGTGCAGCCCAGGGGCTGAGTGTCCCGGTCCCGCCTAGATGTGCTCGGCCATCAGCGAGGCGTCGGAGGCCAGCCGGGACCTCCTGGAGAAGTACCAGCACGAGGTGCTGCTGCGCAAGAAGTATCACGCCCAGCTGGTGGAACTGAAAGGTGAGAAGGGCCAGGCGTGGGTACCAGGGCCATGGGCAGAACCAGCTGGCCCCCTCACTGGTGGCCCCAGGGAGCTTGAGGCAGCAGTCATTGCCCTGGATGGTAACTTCCAGAGCCAGGCAGGTGATAGGCATGAAATTAACTGGTGCTCAGGTGTCATCCAGCGGCCAGTGATAGCTTGGCATGGCTGCACCTTGAAACCCAGCTGTGTGGGTCTGGCTTTGGACCCCCAGGATCCTGTGACCGGCCTTGGCCAGGCCCCAATCCCTAGAGCCCTCAGCCAACCCCGATCTCCAGAACCCCCAGCCAGACCCACGCCCAGGGGCTGTGCTGGGACCTCCAGCCACAGAAGCCTCTTTCATGTCCTTCCCAAAGGATCAGGGCCGGGACAGATGCTTTGAGCAGCCAGGGACACCTCCTAGAGGGTGACTGAGGCAAACTTTGGGTGTGAGGGCAGGGCCCCGATGGGGGTGGGAACGCCCAGGTTGAGAGACCCAGGGAGGTCCCACAAAGAGGCAGAGGAGCACTCGTCGTTAGAGACTTAGCCGCGAATGGGAGCCCCCCCCCCCCCCAAATGTCCTGGACCTTAGAAGTGCCCAGCCCTGGCTCCTGCCCTGCTGGATCCCTGCCATGGTGTCTGGCTGGCTGCAGCTGACCAGTTAAGACCCTGTCCAGCTGCAGGCTGGGGCAGAGTGCCAGGGCTGGGGCTGTTCACGGGCTGGGCACTACCCAGTCTCCCCCCACCTTGCCGTGGGATCACACAGGGCAGGTGACTGCAGGGTGGGCCTGTCTGAGGGCAACTCTGCTGGCCTCAAGGGGTCTCTGCCAGCTCTCTTGTTGGGTGGGGGCCCATTGGTACTGGCTGGCCACGTAATGACCCTGCCAGCCCGGGAATCTGGAGCACTGGGCACGATGTGTTCCCCGGATGCCAGCTCCAGGGCTGGCCATGTGCCCTAAGAGCTGCTGCTCCTTGTGACCCTGTGTCTTCTCCGTGCAGGGAACATCCGGGTGCTGTGCCGCCTCAAGCCGGTGATGGAGGCGGACCAGCGGGAAGGGGAGGTGAGCACGGCCGTCAGTGCAGAGCCTGGCAGCGACAGCAGTGTCATTGCTCACTACAAGGGCCAGGACAGGACCTTCGAGCTGGACAAAGTCTTCCTGCCAGAGGCCACGCAAGAGGAGGTGACCTGCCACCCCACTACCTCCTCCCCTTCCGTGCCAGTCGGGCACCCTGCCCTTGCCAGGCTGGAGCAGGGCTTGGCCCTGTTTCCACCCCTGGGTGGAGGCTGCGAGTGCAGCATACAAGTGCCTCCCAAACCCCAGCAGTCAGCACCCAGGGTTATTCTTGCAGCTCACACAGGCACCCTGGGCCCTCCTGCTCATTCAGGCCCATGCTGGTCTGGCCCTTAGTGCTGCCCATGCCCACAGGGCATCTGCACCTCAGAGCTGTGGCCACCCAGGCTGGGAAGTGGGGATGATGGGGGCCATTGAGGCAGCTGGATGGCACAGCTGTAACAAGTCCCCTGGCTCTGCCCTCCCCTCATTGCACCAGTGTTGGAGGTGCAGTTTCCCCTTTAGCCAGGTCAGTTCTGGAGGCTGGGATGGAGGCACGGGCAGCGTGGCTGGACCAAAGGGCTGGCCCCTGGCAGCCAAGGGGGCGCAGCAGAGATTGAGGAAGCTGTGCAGGTGGGGGAGAGCCCTGCTACGGAGCTGCCTAGGGGCCAGCAGGCCCTCACCAGGGAACCACTTCGCCTGGCCACTGTTGGCAGTGAGGGAGGGCAGGCCAGGGTGTGTGCCCGCTCCTGTGTCTGTAAGGGGGTGATAGGCGTGCCCCATGTAGGGGAGGGGCCTTTTAGGGGAGTGGCACCTGGGACAGCGAGCGAGCTTGTCGCAATCCAGAATGCTGGCAGGAGGGAACGGTTGCTCTGGAGCCTGGGAGAGATGGAGCCTTCGAGAATGAGGGGGCCAGGGCGCTCCAGAAAATTGGGGGGGCAGGAGGTTCTTTCTGGGGCGCAGAGGGGTGCTGTGTTTTCTAGAGAAACCAGAGTGTGAGGCAGGCGAAAGGGAGACAAGCATTCTAGAAAGGGAGCGTGCCAGAGCAGCGCCAGCCCTGGGAAGAGGTTATAGTGCACCGGGCAAGGTGTACTCCAGAACAGCATGCTAGATCCGCCTGCAGGGCAGGGCAGTCCAGAGCAGGGTGTAGGCGGTGTCTTCTGGCACGGTCTGTGTACGGGGCTCTAGAGCAGGGTTTTATGCAACTCTTATAGAATCCGACGTGTGGTGGGAGAGGGATTCTAAAATGGCCTGCGTGGGTGGCTTGCGGAGCTCTAGAATAACATAGGCTATAGGGGTCTGGATCTGCACTGGTTGTCATAAAGGATTGTCTTGGGAGCGTGGGGCACTAGAATGGTTTGCTGGCGGCTGTGAAAGGTGCGTGGGAATATGGCACGTTCCAGATCAAAGCGTGGAACGCTCTAGATCCCAGGACGGGGTGTGGTGTCCTAAGTCTGCGGGGTGAGGTGGCGCGTTCTGTGATGACGTGTAGGCTACAGTGGCCTGGGTCTGCACATGTGCTCAAGGGTCTAAATGGAAGAGTGGCCATGCTCTAGATGAGCATGTGGGGTGCAGTGTTCCCAGACGTGTGGGTGGGGCAGCGTGTCCCAGAGCAGAGTGTAGGCAGACTGTTTCGGATTGGTTCATGGGTTGGTTGTTCTGGAGCAATGTGTGGATTGTCTGTTCTGGACTGGTGTGGGCTGGTTGCTCTAGAGTAGCGTGTGGGCTTCTGTTCTAGATCAGCGTACAGATTAGTTGTTCTGACACATCCCAGGGAGGGAGCTCTGGGTACTGCCTCCCCCCAGCGAAGGCTTGTTAATTCTGCGCTGACCTTTCCGCCTGGTACTTTGTGACCTCTTGATCCCAGGTGCCTAGCCAGGGACAGGACCCTGGACTGGAGCGCCTCCTGGACCCCAGAGCCGTGGGCCGCAGGTAACCGGCTTTCCCTGAGACTGTGTCTGCACAGCTGGCAGCCTCAGCCCCACGGCTTCCCCCAGCACTCCCCCTGCACAGTGTCCTCCCCCCACACCTCACCTCCCCCCACAGCTCTGCTGCCTCGCACTCACACCGCAGACCCAGCACTCCCCAGCAGGACACAGCAAACCCCTCCGCTGCTGACGCCCAGCTGTGTGTCTGCCTCCCGCGCAGGTGTTCCTGGAGATCGAGCCCCTGGTGCTCTCCTGTCTGGACGGCTACAACGTGTGCATCTTTGCCTACGGGCAGACTGGCTCGGGGAAGACGTACACCATGGAGGTAGGTGGCCGGGCCACGGGTAGGTGTCTAGGGAGGAGCCCAGGCTGTGAGGCCAACTTGCCATCAATGTTCCCTCTAAGCTGTACACATGTGCACGCGCACACAGGTCGTGAAACCCATGCACACAGCAAAACAAAGCTTTCACAAAAAAATTCAACAATACTAATAGTTTTAATATTAGCATGCACATTTTTTAATATTAGAGCATAAATTTGTACACCAATTCTGAAAATTTGCACAAAAGAAATTTTTTGCGTACACAGCTTATGAAAAATTAGAAGGAAGATTGCGTGCCTGGTGGTTGGACTAGCCCTGTGGAGGGCAGTGAGCTCTGTGTGTAGAGAGGACCCCTCCTGTCCCACTTAGCGTCATCTGTTCCTAGGAGGGCTGGCTCTGGGTGGCGGGGCTGGAGAGTCCCCATCCTGCATCCAGAGCTGCCAGGGAGGTGGGAGCCCCGCCTGCCCCAGGAGTGTCTTCTGCTCTTGGGGACTTGGATCAGTGCTTCTCCCCGACTGCCCTTGGGATGTCCAACTCCTTCTCCCATGAGGGCCTAGGGAGGGGGGCAGAGTTGGTTGGACCCCCCACTTGTGTGTTGGTTGCTCTCTGGGGGAGCCTAGTCCAAAGGACACAGCCTGGGGCCCCCCCTCAGGGGCAGGAGACCCTGGCCATCAGGCACTGCATGGAGCAAGGTGCTGAGAGGTCTCCGTGTCGATGGGATACCTCCCCCACACACACACTGAGGGGCTTAGGCTGCCCCCAAAGCCCCCACCTCTGTGCCGGAGGGGAGCCTGAGGCCCCATCTTGTGTCTGGCTCTAGGGCATCCCCGGTGACCCTGGCATTAACCAGCGAGCGCTGCAGGCCCTGTACCGAGAGATGGAGGCCAGGGCAGGGCTGTGGAAGTACTCGGTGAGCCTCAGCATGGTGGAGATCTACAACGAGGTGATCCGGTAAGAGGGGGCGGGGGGCTGGGGGGGCTGGGGCCCTGCCAGCCATGCCGCTAGGAACGCCCTGCCTGCCACAGAGCCTTCTCCTCGCCCCACTGTTTGGGCCAAGCACTGGAAAGGCCTGGGTAGAGCCATGGTCACGGCCCAGAGCCCAGCAGGCTCAGTGGACAAGGGAGCTACTCAGAGCTCTCTGTGCCCCCCCAGCATGGGTCTGGGGTGCTGTGCGAGAAGGGTGGAGGGGGATGCACCAAGGGATGCTGTCGGCAGTGACTGACAGGAGCCGGTGCACTCGAGGCACGGTGCTGCTGCAGATGCAGCCTCAAGTTGAAAAATAAAAGGAAGTCCCTGGCAAATCACAGATGAGATGAATCCATGCTGCCCCCTTACACCCTCTGTTGCTTTCAGTGGGATCCAGGATTCCTCCTCATTGGTTCTGGGCTGCTGTTCTGGGTGGCTTTGCAGCCTCACTCCAGAAATGGCTGCATTTTCATGGACAGAGCAATGACTTCTCTGTAAGATTTGTGACACTTGATGTTACCATGCCCCAGATTCCCTGTCCACTCCCTAGCTCCCATGTCTGCAAACTCAACACCATCTCAACCCACCCAGAGGGACTTGGAGCACCCAGGGACCATCCTAGACTGGGCTGATGTTCTCCCCTCCGTGCAGGGATCTGCTTGGGAAGGAGCCGCAGGAGAAGTTGGACATCAAGCTGAACCCTGATGGGAGCGGGCAGCTCCATGTGCCAGGTCTGATCCGCGTGGAGGTGCAGAGCTTCCGGGAGATCAGGAAGGTACGGGGGCCCTTGGGGTCCAGGAGGAGTGATGGGGTGGGGGCTAAAAGGGGCAGCACCAGTGCCTGGGAATTGGTGAAACCTGGCCCAGCTGCCCCTTTGCCAATAACGATGGGGGCCCTGTCGGTGCTGCCTGGGCATCTCTCCCATCAGAGAGGGAGCCTCTGTGTGGCTTCAGCATGTGACTGCTCGGTAGAGGATGGGGGCCAGGGCAGCAAGAGTCTCTCCAGCTCCCTGCCTTCCTCACTCCCTCGGGATCCGCTTGTCTCAGATCCTGTCTCTGGGGACGAGGAACCGGGCCACCTACTGCACCAACATGAATGAGCGCAGCTCCCGCTCTCACGTCCTGCTCACCGTCACCATCACCGGCACCGACCTTACCACCGGCACCAAGGCCTCAGGTACACCTCAGACACACGGCTCCCGTGTCACCCCTGCTACCTGCATGGCAGGGAGAAACCCGGCACAGCCTCAGGCATCAGCACCTACCTCCATCCACTTCAAAGCCCCTTGAGTTAGTCAGTCCCTAGCTGTAGCTTACAGACACCAGGCGAGGAGCAGGGCTGGGGGACTCTGCATGTGGCCCAACATCTGGGGTTGGGTCATGGCCAGCCAGCACTGGGGACAAACAGAATCAGGATTTTTGGTGGGCGAGGAGGACATTGAGCCTATGTGCTCGTGGGAGGCCCCCAAGCCTTCCTCCGGCCGTGGAGAGTCAGGGCTATGGAGGCACCCTGGAGGTCAGACCAGGCTTCTCAAGGACAATGCTGGCTTCTTGGTATGGCCAACCAAGGTGGTGCCAAGCCATCCAATGCCAGCTCAGGAGATTGGCTCAGATTCCAGTGCCGTGCCCAGAATTAATTCCTGGCTGCCGACTACTCTGCGTGGCTATGTCTGTGCTGTGTTAACACCTGTGGCTGTCTTGTGGAGATGTTTGAGCCCAATCTGGCAGCTGGACACCACAGAGTAGACTGGGTTGATGGAGCTCTTTTGCCCCTGGAGGGCAGGGCTAATGAAGCATGGGGTGGGGGAAGAAGCTTGTCCTGGCACTGAATCCAGGACTCCAGCTGTTAGGGCCATGGATCTCCCCAAAGCCAAATTCACACTGTAGCCTTACTGCGTCCCGTCCGTCCCCCACACCCCCCCTCGAGACAGTGCATCCTGATCCTTGCCTGTCCTCGCCAGCCATGGCTTACGCTGAGTCCTGCAGAAATAACTAGGGTCGGGGGGGGGGGGGGCAACTGTGTGGCGTGCTGGCCGTGCTCACAGGATATTACAGCCCCCAGAGAGCTGACAAGCCAGAGGCACCTTAGGCATGAGTCCCTGGTGGTGAAAATGGATGAGAAACAAGGTGAAACGGATCAGGCTGCTGGCCTCGTCCCAAACAAGTGAGGCCCAGGGAGGGAACCGTGGGCTCCCCACCAGCCCTGATCCCTCTGTATCGCAGGGAGGATGGGAGCAGAGTTTATTAACCTCCCTGAGTTAGGGTCACACTTTCTCCCTGGGACGCTGGCCTCTGTTTCACAGCCCCGGCTCCTACAGAGGCAGTTTGGGTCCCTTGGCGAGCTATGTGCCACTCTGTCCCTGCAGGGCAGCAGCTTCCGTGGCTTAACTGAAGGGTCAGATTTATAACTCTTGGGGACAAAATTTGGCTCATAGCTGGGTGCAGGAGTGGAGGGGGCCTGGCTTGCAGGGCCATAACTAGGCCAGGGCAAAGCCCGAGGTGCTGAATCTTAGAGGGCGCAGGGGATGGATCCAGCTCCCTGTGGTGGTGGGGAGCCAGATCCATCCCAAGTGGGGAGCTCCAGCTGTTGGCAGAAGACAGCTGGGGACATATCCAGTTCTTGCCACCTACTGGTGGCTGCTGGGCCCGGATCCGGCTCTCTGCCACCTTTTGGTGGCAGCTGGGGATGAATTGGGCCCCAGGATAGGTCAAGGGCAGGGGCTTTGGGGCTGCTTGCCCCTGGTGCCAGAAGAGCTAGTTCCAGCCCTGCTGGCTTGAAAATCTGGCTCCTCTCTGGGGCAGTAATGGCAAGCAGCCACTAGAGGACAGTGTCGGGTGCTGTTTGCTTCTGGGGTCCAGTGGAGGGGGAGCCAAGGGATCTGGTCTGGAGGGTGGGCAGGGGGCCCCCAGAGCACCCCACACTATGCCCCATCCTGGTACACCCTCCCTGACCCGTGCAAGTCCCTCAACAGCCCACTTTCCTCTTGTCTCCGGTCCCCAGGGAAGCTGAACCTGGTGGACCTGGCTGGCTCTGAGCGGGTCTGGAAGTCGGGGGCGCAGGGCGAGCGGCTGAAGGAAGCCCAGAACATTAACAAGTCGCTGCTGGCCCTGGGAGAGGTGATCCAAGCCCTGAGAGCCAAGCAGGGCCACGTGCCTTTCCGCAACTCCAAGCTCACCTACCTGCTGCAGGACTCACTGGGCAAAGGCCACAAGACGGTGATGATGGTGCAGGTAGGAGCAGTGGGGCACTGGGCTTGCCAGGGAAGGGCCACACGGCATACCAGGGCTTGCAGTCTCTGCATGGCCCCTCTCACACGTTAGCCGCTGGCCCGAAAGGCCATGTGGAAATTGTCCGTTCTGTGGCAGAGAAAAGGGGGAATAACTGCTGTTGTTTAAGTAGGACCTATACTATTTCCAGTGCTGCTGGCTCTGGCCGTAAGGGAGATCAGCGGCTAAGAAACTCCCAGCCTAGTGCCATAGGGGAGCAGTCAAGGACTTGGGTTGGGTGAGCAGTGGGACAGTCATCCGGCTCCAGCAGTGTATGGCCCCAGGTGGGCGGCTCTGCCTTGAAAGGTCCGGGAACACTTGGCCCCTCTGTTCCCAGGGACACAGGACCTAGGCTGGAACTGGGAGTGAAATTAGGTGCTTGTGGGGGCGAGTGGGGGGAGCCTGAGGACAAAGGACTCCAGGTGTCAGGCTGGGCTGCCACTTGGTGAAGGCTGGTTTTTAAACCAGGTCCAATCCTTTGTCCGTCTCTCCCTCCAGATCTCGCAGCTGGAGAAGAACGTGGGGGAGACCGTGTGCTCTCTGAAGTTTGCCCAGCGGGTTTGCAAGGTGGAGCTGGGCCCGGCCTCTCGCAGGATTGAGGTCTGAGCCCACCCTCTGCCATGGCTGCAAGGGAGCCTGGCCCCAAACGCAGGCAGTTCCCTACCTGGCGGGGCAGAGCAAAGGGGCCGCAGAGGAGTCATGAGGGGCTGTCAGTTATCTCAACAGCCAACAGAGCCGAGGGGCAATGGGGTCATCTTTGACCCCTAGAGCATCAATAGGAGGGAGAGGGGCCCAGCATGACTGGCTCGCAGGGGTGGTACTGCCCCCAAACCACAGGGTGTGAACTGGGCGGATTTCCTTCAGCCAAGGGGCCCCTTGGGCCATTCACATGCTCTGAGCAGGGCCAATCCAGGCCCATTTTGACTAGATCTGCCCCTCTGCCCTTCCTAAACCAGCGTGTCCTGAGCCAGCCCCACCCTGCCCCATCCTCCCAGGGGGGCTGAAGCAGGTGTGGTGCAAGGGGAGCGCAGGGTCTTGCCCTCTACTGGCCCCCTGACTACAGAGGATGGGTTGAGGGACCAAGGCTCCTAGCCCACCACTCGGCAGTCATTGTAGGGCCCGACAGTTGGTTGTCTGGCTCTGGCCACGGATCTAGGGGGACCAGCAGGGCCTCTTCCCATCCCCACCTGCAAATTGCTGAGCAGCCTCTGCCTTGCAGTCATACTGTGCACCCACTTTGCCGGCAAACATGAGGCCATCAGGCCCCCCCAGCTCTTTTGTCCTGCACCCCCAAGCACTGTGCAAGGAGTAAATTGGTGCAATAGCCTGGATGGGGGCTCCCACACCTCTCCCAGAGCCCCACTCCCTACAGTGCCCCTTCCCCCCCGGACAGGGTAGGACCTGGCCTGGGGAATCCCTCTGCAGCAGTCATGGGAAAGGGGTGCAGGGGGTGCATGCCCCCCCCCCCCAGCCCCAACCCTTGTGCTACAGGAGCCCTGTTGCTGCTGGACACTTGCAGGCGACAATAAAGATCAACCTTTGCAACCCAGCCTCTGTTCTCACTGCTGCTGGCTCAGGGTGAGGGGCCCCGGTTAGAGACCTCTCCACACCCATCTCACCCCTGCCTCCATGCATGGGACCCTGTCTCCTGCCCCCTCCACCAGATTGGGGTCAAGTGCCCATTTCACAGGTGGGGGCAGAACTTAGGGAAGAGACTGGTGCCAGGAGATGCCCACTCAGACTTGTGTCCTGCATGGGGATGTGGGGCATGTCCATCCGCCATGGGCTCCCCCCATAGAAGGCTGTTGGGGTGGGTTGCAAATCACAAATGGGGTAGATTGTATGGTCTCCCCCACTGTTGTCACTGCTTCTGTCCACCCTCCATGTAGTGAGGACCTGTGACACTGGACCCAGGGGAAGTTGGTGGTGGGTCAGCAGTTGGCAGGACCAGGAGGCCTGGGTGGGGCAGGTGATGGCATCAGTGCAGTGAATTACACGGCCAAGTCTCCAGCCACCTTTATTCACAGCCACGCGTGCACACCTTTTACACACATACCCACCGACCCCTGCCATGGGGCAGCCCGCAGGGGGGGCAGGTCAGGTCTAGCTGCCCCATCCCCATGAGATATGCCCCCCCCTCCCCCCAGCATCTGGGCCTGCTCATGCCTCTCCCGCTGGGCTCCTGGAAACCAGGGGTGACCACACTGCTGGCTCCCACAGGCCGGGTTACTGTGGAGGGGCCAGTGTGAAGCTGCCTCTTTCCCTCCATCCCCACTTCCCAGATCACTGGCCCTTATTGCACATGTAGCACCAGCCGCTGCCCTCAGAAAGCCCCGAACTGCGGCAGCACCAGCTGTGGGGTGTGCCATGGCGGAGGGGCAGGGGTGGGGCCGACGTTGCCAGCAGGGAGGCCTGGGAAGGTGCTGTCCAGGTCCAAGGGGAGACCCAACAATGGGGGGACAGTGGTGGGCGAGGGTGGTGGCATGAAGCCCCAGCCCCCTGGGCTGACATAGGGCGTTGGACAGCAGCGGAGGCAGGACAGCCCTGGGACTGGGGGGAAGGCAAAGCAAGCGGGCATGAGTGGGGCCAGGCCAACAGCAGGGCGCAGGCCCGTGGCATCGGAGGTGGAGCTCTGGGGCACAGGGGACACAGGTGGGGTGTGGCAAGTGGAGCTCCAGAAAGTGTTGAGCAGTCGGGGTCGCTTGGCTGGAGCCTGTGGGCTGCCTGGTCCCATCTCGTCCGAGGGCAGCGTGGAAGCAGAAGAGCGAGTCCTTGGCACGCCAGGGATCCTGGAGGGACAGCCAGGGCTGATGGGGGCCCTTGGTTCAGGGGCAGGAGGGAGCAGGAAGGGAGGGGGCTCCTGCCTCTCTGGGTGCAGTGGTCCCTGAGCCCCAGGTTGTTCGTTCAGGTCCACCTTGTGCAGGTTCCGCAGCAGGGCCTGGATGGAAAAGGATGTGTCCAGCCGGGGCTGGCCACCAGGCCTGGACTGAGTCTCTGGCTCAGCAGCAGAGGCGGGAGTTTGAGGGCCCATGCTGGTGGCAGATTGCACCTGCTGGGGGCCCCCCATGTAGCGCTGCCCGTGCAGGATGAAGGGGGCCAGGTCACTGGCAAAGGAGGCCTCCTCCTGGCGGGAGATGGCCGTGTTTTGGAGCTTCAGTGCATCTGATGGGATCTGGCTCACGTCCACTGTCCAGAAATTCCCTTTGGCCTTGGGCTTTGTGGGGTCCTTCAGCAGCTGCCAGGGAGAGAGACGGGTTTCAAGAGGGCACCAGGCTGAGAGGCAGCAGCTCCTCCCCAGATGGAGCAGTCCTGAGCCCTTGGGAGACCCCAGACTCACCCCAGGAGCTGGGAAGTTGGGACACAGCTTCCTGGCCTGGCAGATTCGCCCCTCACAGCTTAGAGCCAGCCACCCCTCCCCACCCCCCGCCTCATTCTTAGCCCTGGGTTCTCCGCTGCCCTCCCCAGCTCCATCATCCCAGTCCAGGGGCCTGATAGGCCCTTGCCTGCCCCCAAAGCTGACCCTCACTCCTCTGGACCCCCACATCCCAACCCTCCACTTTGCTACCAGCCCCTAATGCACCATATCTCCATAGGGGACCCGCCCACCCCAGCCCTGAGCCTTCACCTTGGAGAAGCAGCTGTTGGAGGACAGGTTGTGGCGGATGGAGTCCTTCCAGCCTTGGTAGCCCTCTGTGAAGAAGGGGAAGAGGGCGCCGATCTCCTGGATGATCTGAAACCCAGAGATGGGCACATAAATGCCTAAAGAGCCCTTGGGGGGGGGGGTCACCCAAATCACCCCCCAGCGAAGCCAGATACCCCAAACAGTCCATGCCCTGAATCAGTGACTTGCCCCCACCTTCCCCATCCCAACCAGTGACCCAACATGTCCCCGAACCAGTGATCTCCAAATCCTCTCCCACCAGTGACCCCTTCTTGCCTCTGCCCCGAATAGTGACGTGCCACCCCCACTTTCCTCCTACCAGTGACCCCCCAAACCCACTCTCAACCCACTGACCCCCTGCCACCATCACCCCAACCAGTGATGCAGCAGCCACCTTCCCCCCAACCACTGACCATCACCTGCCACCTGAATCTTCACCCCAGTGACCCACCTCGAACCAGCCCCCTGCCAGCAACCCCAACCCTCGTCCCCCCACGGATCCCGTGACCCCCATCTGCATCTCCCTCATCCAGTAACCCCCAACCGTCACTTCCCGGTTGCACCTTCCCCCAACCAGTGAACCCCTCGAACTAGTGACCCCCAACCCTCATCCCCACCAGATCCCGTGACCCCCATCTGCATCTCCCCCAACCCAGTGACCCCCCAAACCCTCTCAGCCGCACCTCGAACCAGCGCCCCGCCATCAACCCCCAACCAGTGACCCTCCTCGAACCGGTGACCCCCAACCCGTCACTCCCCCGTTGTACCTTCCCCCAACAACTGACCCCCAAAACCCTCCCACCTCGAACCAGTGAGCCCCAAAACCCTCTCAGCTCCACCTCGAACCAGCCCCCCGCCATCAACCCCAACCAGTGACCCCCCAAAACCCTCTTCGTCCTACCTCGAGCCTGTGGTTCCCAAAACCCTCTCAGCCCCCCGCCATCAACCCCCAACCAGTGACCCTCCTCGAACCAGTGACCCCCCAACCCGTCACTGCCCCGTTGTACCTTCCCCCAACCAGTGACCCCCCAAAACACTCTCAGCCCCCCGCCATCAACCCCCAACCAGTGACCCTCCTCGAACCAGTGACCCCCAACCCGTCACTCCCCCGTTGTACCTTCCCCCAACCAGTGACCCCCCCCCAAACCTTCTTCGT
>ML682003.1:5264311-5282184 GCA_007922195.1 Podocnemis expansa | reverse complement strand
ACCTTCCCCCAACCAGTGACCCCCCCCCAAACCTTCTTCGTCCTACCTCGAACCTGTGGTTCCCAAAACACTCTCAGCCCCCCTCGAACCAGCCCCCCGCCATCAACCCCAACCGGTGACCCCCCCACCCCTCACTCCCCCGTTGCACCTTCCCCAACCGGTGACCCCCCACCCCTCCCTCCCTCCCCCCGGGAGCCAGCGACCCCCAAGCCCGCCGCGCCCCGACTTCTCTCCTCCCCGCGCCCGGTCCCCGGCCGGCCGCGCCCGACGGCCCCACCTGGGCCAGCTTGAGCCTCCCCGCGGGCGAGGCGCGGATGACCAGGGCGATCATGGCCAGGTAGGTGTAGGGCGGCTTGCGGTGCCGGCTGTATTTCTTCTTCTTCCTCCTCTTGCCCGGCCCGGGGGCCCCTTCCTGGCGCGGCCGCTCCATGCCGGGCCGGGCGAGGCTCGCTCGGCGCTGCCGGGGCTGGATGTGGGGCTGGGTCTCTCCGGGGCCGCCCCGGCCATTGTCATGCTGATGGGGCTCGCCCCCCTGGAGCCAGCCCGCCGGGGTGCGGCCCTGGGCGCTGCCCTCCTGGCCCGGGGCGGACGGAGGCGAGAATGGGCCAGGCGTGGCCAGGGCCCCCCCGGAGCGGCCCAGCGCCTTGGCCGGGCTCTGGAGACCAGCCCGGCTTCCCCTGGGCACGGGTGGGGAGCCCCGGGCTTCTGGGGGGACCCGGGGGCGGGGTGGTGCCAGCTGTTCATTGCCACCGAGGGTTTGGCCCCACAGCTGGCGAGGGGAGCCCTAGTCTCGGGTCCTGACCAGCGGCCTCCAGCCCGGGCCACGGGGCCAGCTTGGTTTGGTCTGCGGAAGAGAAGAGGGAAGGGGGATTTGGTAGCCGCCCTTAGCTACATGAAGGGGGTCCAGGGAGGATGGAGCAGGCTGCGGGGCGGTGGGTGACAGAACTAGGAGCCATGGTCTCAAGTTGCAGTGGGGAAGATCTATGCTGGATCTGAGGAAAAACTTTTCCCCCAGGAGATGGGGGAATCTCCACCCCAGAGGGCTTTAAGGCCCAGCTGGACACAGCCCTGACTGGGATGGGTCAGTTGGGGTTGGTCCTGCTTTGAGGAGGCGGCTGAAGTAAATGACTCCTGAGGTTCCTTCTGACCTAGGAGTCTAAGCCCCAGCAGTGAAGAGCCTGCAGCGAGAAACCTGACCTGCAGCCCTGGGAGGGAGCCGAAAGAGCCATTTCTACCCCTTGAGATCTGCCCCCAGAACTATGATTCCCTTCTCCCACTTGGGGACACCAGGGCGTAAAGATGGGCAAGACTCCATGGCCAGGTGCTGCCGGCAAGGGTTTGCTGCCACCATTGTGCACCACCCGCCGGCTTGTCATGTCCCCATGAAGCTGAGACGTTAGCACGCTGCTCCCTGCCCTGGCAGGGCACCGTGGTCCTGCACCATGGAGCCCCTCTCCTGCTCCGCCAGGCCCTCCCTGTTCCTCCGGCTGCTCTGCACCAACTCCTCCATGGTGCTTCTGCGCAAGGGGGTGAGGGAGCCTGTGTCTTCGCCAGAAACCCGAAGGCTGCAGAAGAGAAGCAACAAGCTCTTGGCTTTTGATATCTCCAGCTTTTGAAGCCAATTTCCATGATTTCTCCCCTCCTTAGGCTGGGACAGTCTCTGTAACCAAGGGCAGGGGTGGGACCCTGTGCCTGGACTGGCCAGGAGGGCATGTTCCCCAGCTCCCTCGGTCTGCCCTGCTCTCTGTGGAGGTCGGCCACCTGGGCTCTGACCAAGCTTAGCCCAGCCTAGTGGTGCACACACAGCCAAGGCGGGAGATGCCCCACTGTAACCCTGGGGGGCTGCCTTTGGCTGATGGCACCTCTGAGCCCCTGTTGGTGGCCAGCCTCCAGACCCAGAGCATGTCCATCACCAGTTAGCTGTGGGCTCCCCCTGACACCCGCCCCCCCTATTTTCAGTGTGGATCCTGGAGCTGCTGGCTGCGGAGTCAGTCCCTGACTTCATGGAGTGGGGATTCGTGCGGGGGGGGCAGTCTGCTTCCACCAACTCCATGTTTCTGTTCTAAGGATGAGAAGGGCTGGTGTTAATCCTTTCAATCCAGCTCTTTCTCCATGGGGTAGCCAGGTCAAGGCCCTGTTGGGCAAGATGTGCACAGGCGGAGCAGTGTTTGCAATTCCCCAGGGGAGCTCTGTGCTTTCTCATTCTGCTCAGACAGGCCTGGGCAGGGCTGGGTCTCTCCTCACATCTTTAGAAGAGGGGCACACCCCCCCACTCAGGCCAGAGGAGTTCACTCCGCCCCGCCCCACAGCTCTCAAGGCCAGAGGTATTCACTCTCCTTGCATGTCAGTCCTAAAGGAGGTCTTCTGTGTCCCACCAATTGTTGCCCCCCCCCCTTGCTCCTCCTTGTGCACACCCTCAGGTCGGTGTTTTGGGGAGGTCGGCTCCACAGCAGGCATGAAGTGCAGCATCTATAGGGCAGAGCGCCCCCACCATGCCTGGCCTCCCTTCCTGAGACAGGTAGCAGAAGGGGGAAGCTTTGGTCAGGGGCTGGTGGCAGCTCTGAAGACCCCCTGCTTGGTGCAGGGGGGAGGAGAGGGCGCTTCGTGCAATCCCCTTTCAGATGAGACTCAAGCCAACCCCGCCTTGGATTTAAAATGAGGAGCTCTCCCCTGGGTCAGCAATGGGCCTGACTCATTCCAGGCCAGACTAGGGGGCAATGCTTTCAGGTCAGGGCCAGGATGGACGGATGCCCTGGTCGGACATGTTAGCATCTCCCGTGTCTGGTCTTTCTGGAGGAGGGGGTGGAGGAGCTTCCCCTGCACCTGCTTCCCTCTCCATGGGGAGATGGTGGGAACCTGCAGCCCCTGACCTTGGCTCACAGCCCCTCCAGAGAACCAGACAGGGTTCCCCTAGGGCGGTCTCAAACTCAAATCACCGTGAGGGCCGCATGAGGACTAGTACATTAGCTCAGCGGCTGCACCAGGGAAACCTTTTCATACAATGGTATTGCAAATATTGATAATGATAGCGTCATTGTGGGCTACAGGGAAATAACTTAAGGGGCTGCATGCAGCCTGCGGGCCGTGAGTTTCTGCCCTAGGCGGACTGAAGAATTCCCTGAGTGATGGAGGATCCTGGACAGGGGAGCTCAGCGCCTCTCTCATCAATCCACTACCTTCCTCACTCTTTTCTTAGTTCCCTTTCCCTAGGCGGAAGTTAATCCCAGAGAGGAATCCCAAGTGGAAAAGCCCAGGAGGGGGCTACCTGCTCCAGGACAAAATCTTCCTCATAAGTGAATTCTGCAGGCCCATGCTCTGTGGGTCCCACCTTCCCTTGGGGATCAGGCCATGGTCTGATCCATTTCCCTGGTAGAGCAAACAAGGAGTCCTGTGGCACTTAAAGATTAACAAATTTATTTGGTCTTTAAGTGCCACAGGACTCCTTGTTTGTTACTGAATTTAGGGTTACCAGATGTCAGGCAGAAGGAGGACATGTCCTCCTTTTTACCTTCACGTCCTCCATCCAGCAGGCATTTTAAAAACACATGATTTTGTCTGGCTTTTTATTTCCAGGGGTTAAAGTATGCTGGAATGCACTGCAACACCGTATTTTTAGGGGGAAGTGTTCCAGGGCCCCCTAAAAACAGAAGAATATGACATTAATACTACATTTTCTCCATGTGTCCTCCAATGTCCTCTTTTTCGTACTTCCTTGTCCTCCTTTCCAGGCTTTGGCATCTGGTAAGCCCAGCTGAACTGGACTAACACGGCTGCCCCTTTGGAATTTCCCTGGTAGGACGTTTTCCTTCCAAGCTGCCCCCTGCATTTCCCTTGGCCCCGTCTGGTCCCCTCCTCCTCCCTAGCCAGGGACCCAGCCCCGTTGTTGTGTTAACACTGGGAGGATTATGTAAAGCACCAGCACTAAGGGGGCTGATTGCCCCGGGGAGGCCTGGCACCAGTGAGGAGGTCGTGGGGAGGTTAGATTCACAATGGGGGGAGTAACTGGGACAGAGGCTGTGGGCACTGGTGGAGCTGGGAGAGCAGGGACTGTGGGCTGGGACTGAGGAGTGTTGGCAGAATTGGGGGGACCCCAAGGCTGGGGTAGCAGGAGCTGAGGGTCAGGACTGAGGGGCACCAGCAGAGCTGCAGGAGACACCCCAGGGCTGAAGCAGCTGGGGAGCTGTGATTAGGGCGTGGGGGGGTGTCAGTGGAGGTGCCCCATCGGGAGGGCTGAGGAAGCCCCTCCTGGCTGGCAGATGGAGGGAAAGGCCCGGGGCCCACTGCGCTCCCAGCCCCCCAGAGCAGCTCCCAGCCTCAGTCACCTGTTCCCCTGCCCCGGGGGATCATTCTTCCCTGGCTGACCCTATCCACACAGCTCGCTGGGGAGCCAACACCACATGTGTATTCGAGAGGGGAACTCTTGATGATTGTAAAACCCGCAGAGACTGGCCAGGCTCAGCCTCACCCAAGGGTCCCAGACTTTCCCCTGCGGCCCTGTCCAGCTGATGGCAGCAGGACGGCTGCTATTGATACTCCCTGGGGGAAAGGCTGAACTGTGATTGTTCCATCCAGGGGCCAGTGTTCACCTGTAGCTCCCTGTACCCCAAAGGCACCCACAAATTGAGCCAGAGCTCCAGGTCCCCCCTGTGCCATGAGCAAGGATCCCCTGGGCTCTGCCTCCCAGGGATGCTGGGGGGGGGCTCAAGTCCCTGAGTGCTGCCCGTCACATCACCCTCACCCTGGCAGTGCCTCAGCACCAGCTCAGCCCACAGGGCCAGGTTCGCCAGAAGTGGGTGGGAGAGGAGCGACTGGAGACGGGCAGAGAAAGCTGACAGAGCCTGTGACCCCAGCCAGAGCAGGGACTCAGCCCCAGAGAACCCCAGCCAGGCCCTGGGGCAGAGGGGCACAGGGGGTGACACTGATGACGGCTTGTGGGAGGGGTGGGAAGAGCTGAGGGTGTTTGAGAAGGAGTGGGGCGGCCACATTTTGGAGGGAACCCCAAGTTTTGGGGGGATGAAGTGGGCAGGGTTTGGCAGGAGAGGCCTGGGGTGGCAAAATGACTGACTGGGAAGGACTGAGGATGCCCACTGACAGCATCCAGCCCCACCTGGTGTGGGGTGGTGGTGGGGAGGGCACTGTTTGCAGCCAGCAATGGGAGGGTGCCCCCGATACAGACAGTGGGGACTGGATACAGGGAAGGGGTTTTCCCCAGCCTCCCACTGCAGAGCAGCACCACCGCACCCCGCCGGCAGCAACTGAGATGGAGGTGATAGCTCACTGCATGGGGGGGTCCCCAGCCAACGTGCCTCCCCCCACCTGCAGGCGCTGCTCCCCTGACCCCAGCTTCCCCCTGCCAGGAAACACCCCCGGACACGTCCTTCTCTGCGCAGGCTGTGCTGGCCAGGGCTGTGGCCCCGGGGCTGTGGCCCTGGGGCCGCACAGAAGGGCCAGGTTTGGGCCAGGAGAGGAGAGATGCAGACTGGGGCCGCAGCGCCCTCCCCCCACATTCCCTCCATCTCTGCCCCTGATGTTGGGGCACCTGGGACCGTGTCCAGCCCTCCCGTCCTTTGCGAGCCCCTGGCTGACGCTCAGTCAGGCTCAGCCCAGGCACTTGAGTTCACCCCCACCTGCAGACAGGTGCACAGTGGGTCTGGCTGCTGGACCAGGCTGGATGCCGAGCGGTGAGCCCTCAAACCCACTCCAGGCCTGGCTTGGGGCTGGCTAGAACCCCTCCTGCCCCAAATGGGTTGTTAACGGCTTTGCCTGTTTAACCATGGTTTGGTCAAGGCTCATTACATCTGAAATGGTGGGGGAACGAGAAGTGGATTGCGCATCCACCCACCGCTGCTCCCTGCCGCCATCGACTGTGCATGCAGCAGGGACCCAGACTGTTCCCCACGGAGGGGCTTCAATCTCCCGCCTCAGTGTCAGCCAACTGTTCCCGGCTTGCAGCAAGGAAATGACACGGTCTCTATCTGCAGCCCGTCTCATGGCTCCTTCCAAAGTTCCTTCCTTTGTTCCCAAGCTAGCAAGCTCCCACATTTCCCAGATTAGCTCCCAGACGGAGCCTGGCTGTCCTCTCCAGAGGGCACACCTACAGGGCAAAGAACAGCCTGGGCTTTGGCACCTGGGCCAGCTGACTCAGGCTTGCGGGGCTGAAAACAGAGGTGTGGACTGCAAATGTTCCACATGGAGGCCGGGCTCCAAAACTCCTAGTGAGCAGAGAGGGGATGTCTGGGGCTCCAGTCCTAGTGGGAACATCTGCACTGCTCGTTTTAACCCAGGCAGTCCAGGCCCTGCAAACCAGGCTCTGAGACTCAGTGCTGGGGAAGGGGAGTTTCCTTTGCAGTGTGGACGCAGGATGGTAAAAGCTGAATCGGGGCTGGATTAGTGGCTGCTGGCCTGGGGCTTCACCCCCTGCCTTGGTCACATCCCCTGCTCAGACATCCCCCCATTTTTGTTGAGGCCCCTGGCACCATCCCAGCATGGCTCCAGTCTGCAGAAGATGAGGGGCAGTGTGAATGGCAGGCCCTGGGGCAGCCTGTTGCAAGCCCCTCTCACCTTTTGTTTTGTAGCATTTGCTGATGAGCCTCTTTGTGGCCCTTATCACCATCTGGTCATTACCGAGTGCTTCTGGCTTGACCCTGGCGCCCCTGGCTCCATGTCCCACATGCAGACCCTGTCTCCACTGCAAAGCAAAGCCATGCTACACATTCTGAGCAGGTCTCCACAAATGTACTGAACTTAGGGTCCTCAGCACGGAAACACCACCCTGGCTCCTGTTGGCTGCCAGCCACCAGCCCGGTGAGTGGTGCGACTGGCAGAGAGGGACAGGGAAGAGGAGGGCGAGGGATGGGGGCAGCCCAGGCTGCTTTGAGTTTTGCACTCAAACCCAGGGGCTCTCCTAGAACCCCAAGCTCATTCCACAGAGGGATGCAGCGAAGTACTATGTGATCCAATTGGCCAGTCAGAATCCACCCCACCACTTAACTCGCCCCCAGATCCTTGCAACAAAGGGCTCTCAAAAAAGCCACCGAAGAGTCAGAGAATGACGCTTGCAACCCTGTATGGCTGCTCTCACTTGCTGTGCCCTGTGGTCCATCTAATCCTGCAGCCTGTCTGCCAAGAGTCACCATCAGCTCACCAGGGGATGGGGCAAGGAACCCCCCATTGGGCCCATGTGAAATTCTCTCTCCACCTGGGCAATTGTCCTCTTGTGCATGCCTGGCTGGGCAGTTCCTAGTCTTCCTAGGATGCTGGTTCCTTAACAATTGTTTTCTGTAGGGAGCCCTGCTAGGGGCTAGATGTGCTTTGCACCTGCAGCTGTGCCAGTCCTCACTGGAGATGTGTTTAGCTCTTCATCTCACTGAATCCCAGGGCAGTGAGTTCCACAGGTCAACAGCATTACATATAAAGAAGTCTTTGATTGGGAATCATTTTTTGCTTCTTAATTTAATTGTCCATTTCTCCCCTTCCTGTGGGAGGAGATGGGAAGGAAAGCCCAGCACCTGAGCTATGTCATGCCTCTCATCCCTTCATAAATGTCTATAGCTGAGCCATGTCCCCATGATTCAGAGCTTCCATGGCCAGAAGGGGCCACTGTGATCACCTTGTCTGCCCTCCAGCACAGCATAGACCAGTGAATTCCCCAGAATTAAATCCTGATGGAACGAGAGAACCTGCAGAAAACAGCCACTTTTGATTTTAAAATTGCCAGCAACAACAAATCCCCCATGACTCTTTGTTGTTTCTTACAGGGGTGAGTTGCCCACTATGCGTGAACGGACAGAATGTCGATACCCGGTTGTCCTGCCATCTCCTAGCGCTGTGGGTTTGAACACAGCTGCACGTTAAGCAGAGCTCATACTGGGATTTTCCCCTTCAAGGGATGCAGCAATGCTGAGGGTGGTGGGCCCCTGGGTAGTGCTCTAACCTGGGCTTTGGGAAACCTGTGTTCAAGTTTCTGTTCTACCAGATTCCCTGTGTGAGTTGTGTGCCTTGATTTCCCATCTGTGAAATGGGAGTAATAGCAGCTCCACCCTGCCCAGCCCCCTGGGGAATTGTGTAGAGAAATGAAATAAATGGGGAGCTGCTCAGACAGTACAGTGAGGGGGACTACAGAGGTACCCAGGCCAAATAAATGAGTAGCTTGCATTATTTCCTCTGTTGTACTTCACTTTGCATTTGTGAGCAGTGAATATCAGCTGCCTGTCCACCAAGTTTATGAATGGAAAGAGACAAGCTACATGGCTGCAGCTGTGAATCATTCCCTCAGCACTGGTTTTCATGGGGATATGAACAGAGGGAAGGAGGGAAATTGCTGCAGGAATTAAAGGGTTAAACCTGGCAAGGGCCAGATTTGCTGGAAGACACAAGCACTGTGCAATTAACTGCTCCCTAGGAAGCGCTTGGGCTCGTTTAAAAGGATTTTTAAAAACTGCTGGACATTGATGCTCAAGAGGAGACTAAGGTATGTAGTGCTAGCTTCGAGGGGTGCCACCTTTCAGTAACTACTCACAGCAAGGATAAGAGACTTACTACTGCTGCTACCTTAGACAGTTCTCCATTATCTTCACTAACAGCGATGCAGTTAATAAAATGACAGGAGGGTGATATAACGAAGGCAGTCAACAGGGGTTTATGGAAAGAAAACTGATGCGGTTGAACTGACTCGGTATCTTTGAGAAGACATTGCAAGCTTGGCTGATAAAGGTAATAGTGGTGATGTAAAACAAACAAGGAGTCCTGTGGCACTTTTCAAGACTAACAAATTCATTTATTGCATGAGCTTTTGTTGGGAGAGAACCCCACTTTGTCAGATGCCTGAAGATAGGGAACTTACAGTGTTGATGTGACAGCTATAAATTTCTGTAAGGCATTTGAGTTGCCTCCCCCCCCCCCCCAGTTTTGATTAAAAAGTCAGAGAAACACAATCAATATGGCACATAATAAACAGATTAAGGCATGTAATAAATGGATTAAAAGATGACTGACAGTTCTCAAATTTAATTGTAGTTTGGAATGATCATCAAGTGGGCATGGTTCTTTGGGTCTTGTCTGGATCAATTCTTGACCTTGTGCTCTTTAACATTTTTATTAATGACCTGGCAGAAAATATACAATCATCACTAATGAATTTTGCAGGTGACAGAAACATTGAGGGAGTGGTCAGTAATGAAGAGAACAGGCCACTGACACAGAGCAATCTGGATCCCCTGGTAGGCTGGGCTCAAGCAAACAATGTGTGTTTTAAAGTTAAAAAATCTAGGAAGAAAGAATGGTGGGATTCACACTTAACAGGGATTCTAGTGTGGGGAGCAGCAATTCTGTAAATAGCAGAAAGGTGTTGATAACCTGTTAGAGGGTTCAGAGAAGATGCAGGAAATGTTTAAAGGGTTAGAAAACCTGCCTATAGAGGTAGACTCCAGAGTTCAATCTATTTACCTTATAGGTAACTGCACAGGGAACAAATATTCCTTCTTGCAGAGAAGGGTCTCACACCATCCAGTGGCTGAAGCTAGACAAGTTCGGACTGGAAGTAACGCATCTGTTTCTAGCAGCACGGGTGATTAGCTCCTGGAACAATTTCCCAAGGGTCTGGGTAGAATCGCTACAACTGGTCATTATAAAATCCAGATCCACCCCCACCTCCCACCCCACCCCCAAAAAACAAACCCTCTGCTCTGCTCTGGGAATATCTGGGCTCAGGTCTTTGGCCTGTTATACCAGGTGTGACTGGATGGTCACACCAGTCCCTTCTGACCAGAGAATCTATGGTCAGAGACCTGCGCTTTTTTGGAGCGGAAGGAGCCAGGCCCCTACTCCCATACTGTGCCTTGTGTTTAGCCTGGTGGTGGTGTCCAGCATCTTGGTGTAGCTGAGCCCTGATGTCTGCGGGGCTGCCTGGGGAAAAGGCACCTGGCAGGGTGGAAAGTCACAAAGCTGCTGCAGGGTCAGATGGTTCGTCCCGCTAGGAAGGCCCTTCTGCATTCACATTTCAGTTCCCACCAATGCTACAACTTTGGGCTGGCTGATCAAGTCACTGGGCAGCAGCGACCCTGTCCCCTGGGGGTGCGTCTCTCTGCCTCAGACCTCACCCTTGCAAGTTCACCCCAGGAGCTGTAAGTGGGGCACCTTGGGAGCTGGGGGAGTAGTTGGACTCCTGCAGGAACTACCCGCTCCCAGCTGAAGACGCCCAGTGGCAGCAGTCTCATTAGGTAAGTAAAGGCAGCAGAAATGGGTCCTTCCCGCAGGGTGAGGGGAACTATTCAATGGCACCTGCATCTTCCTCACGCTGCCCAGCTTGTTCCTTTCCCAGCTGGCTCCATGACAAGACGGGCAGCCCCCACCCTGGTGACACTAGGCTTGGGTGTGAAACGTTTCATGCTGGGATTTTTCCCCAGGGACCATGCTGTTGCAATTCCAGCTGTGGCAGGCTTTGAGGAGTCCTGTTGGGCCAGTGCATTCAGGCAGCTGGTGCAGGACCCCCAAGAGACGGGGCTGCCCAGCCGTCCCCCTGCTGGGGCCTGTCACAGGGAGTCGTAGCGGGTCAGCGCCAGGCTGCTGGGCCCGGGAGCCTGGTGGTACAGTGCTGGGTGCACAATGTCCCCCGGGTGGCTCACCCACACATCATACACACTTTTGTTGGGTGGCATGCCTGGCACCATGTGATCCAGGTCCACAGAGAGGCCAGGCAGCTGGGGGCTTTGCTGTTGGGGGGCCCCTGAGGGACCAGGCAGGAGGCCCCAGTACAACGGACTGGTGTAACTGGCAGGTGTGTAGCCATAGCAGGGCAGCCCTGGCACGGTGGAGAAAGTAAAGAAAGGGGGGCCACTGGAGGGGGCCACAACATTGGGGGCCACGCACTTGGTGTAGGAGGTGGGGAGCTGCTCCCAGCTCGGCTGGGGGCCAAGCAGGGGCGACTGAGCTGGGGTGCAGCCTCCGGAGTCATCAGAGTCCGAGCTGGAACGGCTGCTCTCGTGGGTGGCCAAGAGCCGGGGACGCTTGGCTGGGGCGCGGGGGCCTCGCGCCTGCTTTGCCCACTGGCTGCCGGGGTCCCGCTCATCAGATGACAGGGAGCTAATGGTGGAGACGCTGCTGGAGGATGATGAGAGAGACTGAGGCACAGGTAGAGCACACAGGGGACGCCAGGGCAGCGATGGGGGCCCGGAGGAGACGCGGAAGATGGGGACAGGACCCCAGAGGTCGAAGCTGATGGGAGGGGAGTCTCCTGATGGCTGGCTGGGAGGGGACTGTATGGGCTGTGGGTGACCCCCAGCTGCTCGGGGCTTCCCAGCCAGCCCCACCTCCTGGAAGTCACTGAGGAGGGAGTCGATGGTGAAGGAGCTGTTTGTCCGTCCCCCCTCGCACAGTGGGTATCCACTCTCTTCGTTGTCGGAGACAGCATGGGTGGAAGGGGCCCTGGCACCTTGCGGCTGGCACAGTGGCCCCTGGCGGCTGTACGGCCAGCCATGCAGGATGAAGGGGGTCAGGTCACTGGCAAAGGAGGCCGCCTCCTGGCGGGAGATGGCCGTGTTTTGGAGCTTCAGTGCATCCGGTGGGATCCGGCTCACGTCCACTGTCCAGAAATTCCCTTTGGCCTTGGGCTTTGCGGGGTCCTTCAGTAGCTGCCAGAAGAGAGTGAGATGTGCTCAGAGAGGGCACCAGTCTGAAAGACAGCAGCTTTTCCCCAGATGGAGCGATCCTGAACCCTTGGGAGACCCCGGACTCACCCCCAGGAGCCCCTCACAGCCTAGAGCCAGCCACCCCCCGCCTCATTCTTAGCCCTGGATTCTCTGCTGGCCCTCCCCAGCTCCATCATCCCAGTCCCACGGTCTGATAGGCCCTTGCCTGCCCCCAAAGCTGACCCTCACTCCTCTGGACCCCCACATCCCAACCCTCCACTTTGCTACCCAGCCCCTAATGCACCATATCTCCATAGGGGACCCGCCCACCCCAGCCCTGAGCCTTCACCTTGGAGAAGCAGCTGTTGGAGGACAGGTTGTGGCGGATGGAGTCCTTCCAGCCTTGGTAGCCCTCTGTGAAGAAAGGGAAGAGGTTGCCGATCCCCTGGATGATCTGAAACCGAGAGACAGGCATGTAAAAGCCACTGGCCATGAAGAGAGTAGCTCCCAGCATCAGGGCGCTGTTCTGGTTACCAACATGTCGCAGCCTGGGCTATGGGGTGGCCAGGTTTGGTGTCACATCACTGGAGCTTCTAGATGGCCAGGGGAGGGGTCCAACTCGTGTCCCTTCCAGCAACTGGGGCCCTGTGGGGGTGCAGCATCTGTGCCACACTGCGACCAGTGGCATAAACTGGGGTGCTCCGCGTCCCTCCTTATGGGCAACAGGCTGAGTGCCAAGGCCTGCGTCCGACACTGCTGGCTCCTCGAGGCTAGAGCCCAAGGCCTGAAGGGCTATCTTTTAGGCTGACCTGTGTCACGCAGGCCAGAGACTTGCCCAAGTCAGTTCTAGAGCAGATGTAGAGGTATCCAATCTGAATTTAAAATTGCCAGGGAAGGAGAATTCACTAGGACCTGTGGTAAATTGTTCCATCCCTGCCCAAAGCTATGGTCCTTTGCCTGGCCTGGCCTGGTTTTGCCTTGTCCCCCAATTGTGGTGGCCAGCCTCAGCCCCCAGCTGCTGCCTCAGCCTGTGGCACTGACTGCAGACCCCAACTGTGACCCTGCTCCCATCCCCAGTGGGGAGAGGGGCACAGACAGGGCTATGGTGGGGACATGGGTTAAAATGTTTGGGCTGGAATAATTCTCGTGGCTGTTTTCTGAACCCTCCCTAGGGCACCAGAATGGGAGCCAGGATTCCAGCAGCACCAGGTTCAGACGTAAAGGAAGCTCTCTGCTCTAATCGAGACTCCTCTTTATACATCCAAGAACGGTATCAGTCTTTTTAGGCACAGCGTTGCTCTGGGAGCTCACATTCAGCTGATTATCAACCACAGCCTGCTGAGCTTTTTAGGGTCATGGTTTCCCAGGCCACAGTCTTCCATCCTGTCAGCATGGCTGACATTCGTTGTTCCTGCAGGTAAAACGTTAATGTTCAGCCATGGAAAAACTTGCTTGTGGTGAGCTTACCAAGCAACCTAGACTATTCCCTGTGTGTGTCCTGTCCTCTCTGTTATTTATCACGACCCCAATGTTTGTGTCATCTGCAAACTTTATCAGTGACGATTTTATATTTTCCTCCAGGGCACCAATGAAAATGTTAACCAGCATACAGTGAAGAATCGACCTCCCACAATTCCCCACTAGAAATTCCCCAGCTCAGTGACAATTCCCATTTCCAGTTACATTGTTGGATCTATCAGTTAGCCAGGTTTTAATCCATTTAATGTGTTCTGTGTTCATTTTTTATGCCTTGAGTATTTTAATCAAAATGTCCTGTGGTCCAAGTCAAATGCCAGGAAGTCTAAATACATTGCTCATAAAAAAAAAAGATATCAAATTAGTTTTACAGGATCTCTTTTTCCTAAACCTGTTGCTTGGCATGAATTATATCACCCTCTTTTCATTCTTTATCGTTAATCAAATCCCATACCAACTGCTTCATTATCTTACCCAAGATCAAAGGCAGGCTGAAAGACCTATAATTTTCCTGTTAACTCTTTTAAAATAGCGGTACAACATTAGCTTTCTTCCATTTTTCTGGAATTTTCGTACTGTACCAAGCAATGTTCCCTCTAAGCTGCGCGGCTGCGCAGCCCCCAGCGCTGCCCAGTGCAGGGAACATTGCTGGCTGCGCACAGCTGGCAGCTGCAGTCCTGGCTGAGAGCAGCTCCGAGCGGGGAGTAAGCTCTCACTGAGCATGTGCAGTCTCTGCACATGCTCAATGAGAGCTCCTCTGGCTGGAAGAGCAGCTGGGGGCCTGGTTGCGCAGCAGCCAGGTAAGGGGGCGGGTGGGGGATTGGGGACAGGGCAGGGGCAGCCTGCTGTGAAAGAGGGTGGAGGTTTGGAAGGAAGAAGGGGTTGGGCCGGCTAGACAGGTATGGGGGGCGGGATTGGACCTACTCGGGTGGTGACTGGGAGAGGCAGGATCAGGCCAGTGGGGTGGACAGGATCGGGTCCGCGGAAGCAGGGGGGGACAGCGAGCAACATAAGTTGCTCGGGGGCATTAGGGCCTTAGAGGAAACATTGGCACCAAGACATATTGAAAATCAACTTTGATAGTGCAGCCAACTCCTTTAAAACTCTTGGATGTAAGTTATCCAGTCCTGCTGATTTAAAAAGGTTTAACTTTACTAGCTGCTATTTAACATCCTCCTGAGATACTCACTTGTGGGATGGACAGAGTGTTGTCATCACCCTGTATTGAGACACTGTCTTTATTTTTTCCAGACACAGAACAGAAAGATTTATTGAACACTTTTGCCTTTTCTGCACTATGATGAATAATTCTACATCCCATCTGGTAATGGACCAATATTGTTCTCAGGATTCTTTTTGTTGCTCATCTACTTAGAAAACTTCTTATTGCTCTTAACTCTTCTGGCCTTATATGTCTCTTTTTGTTCCTTTGCTTCCCTTATCATTTTGCTACAATTCCTAACTTCTGAATTCTACTCATTACTATCAACTTCCCCTTTATTTCATTCGCTATACACTATTATTTTATTTTTATTTTTTATAACTGCCTTCCTTTCCCTGCTGAATCAGGTCAATGTTTTACCAGTATGGCCTTTATCTTTAATTGTGGTTTTTGGGGGCATTTAAGAAAGTGTTCTCAAACAAGTCCCAGTTATTGCTCAGTGGTTTTTTTTTCTTTTTTTTTTTTTTCTCCTGTCATCATTTACACATGTGAAAAGCAGGTCTGATCATGCATTTTGCCCCCTTTTCAGATGAGAGTGATGACACAAGGTACCAGGAAGGGAACTGTCAGGCCCCAGGTAGTCACAGACTAGAGCAGTTCTCACTGTTTGTGTCTCTAAGGAGGCTCTGCAGCTTGCCAGAGCGCAGGGTGGGGGCACAAAGCATGGAGGGTTCAATCCCATCAGCCATCCTGCAGTTGCTGTCTGGCCCTGACTGGATTGTGACTGCTGGGTGCCCAGCTATGAGACAGTGGGCTCTGGCAATGCCCATCTCCCCTCTAGCCCCCCCCCCGCCCTGTGCCCAGACCAGGGGGGAGGCATGGGACTGAGTGGCACAAGTGCCCATGGACCTGGGTGGGAGAGCTGGGGTCACTGAGCAGGGCCAGCTGATGCCTCCCACTGGCTTCCAGAGCAGAGATGGTGGCCAGTGCATTACGCGGGGACCCCACAAACAGCACCCCTGGGCCAGGCTACTTGCTGACGAGAGCCCCCCCCCTTTCCAAAAATAGCACCTAAAGCCCAGGCTGGGCTCCAAGGAGAGTCCCCTCCCTCCCTCCATTCCAGAGGAGCTGGGATCCACCCCATCCCGTGCAGGGATTTCCCTAACACCCCCCCCGAATTTCCCAACACCCCCAAATACCAATGTAGTGAGCACCCCCCCATTTCAAGTCCTGGGGAAGCTCTTGCCCCCATGCGCTGTCATTTGACCCCCTCTCCCACGGCCCCCAGAGTCTCAAAGCTGGCCACTAGTAACCCTTGCAGTGCCAGGGTGCGGGGAGCACCCAAAAAAGTCCCTGCAGACCTGAGGGGGTGGATCCCCTGTCCCTGACCCCCCCGTGCAGAGCCAAGCGGAGCCCCCTGGCCGAGACATCCAGCCCCGCCCTCTCCCAGGCCCCGTCTGCCCCCTGTGAGCTATGGGGCGGGTGGGGAGGTGGGGTGCACAGGGCACCTCCCGGGACGGCTTCTGCCCCGCGGTGAGCGCAGTGGGCCCAGTGGCTCTAGCACAGGACTTGGAGCCTGGCACCTGGGTGCTTTGCCCCCAGCTGGGGGACCTGGGACCAGGCCCCCTCCGCTCCGGGCCTCAGTTTCCCCAGTGCCACGATACTAAGCAGCTCCTTCTAACCCGGTCGCCGGCCTCGTTTGTGAAACCCTCAGACAGCGGGCCTGGGGGTAGGGGTCTCTCTCCACCCCATGTGCTAACGCCCCCCCCCCCGTCTCTGCAAACGGCAGGTCACGGGGCCGTCCCGGCACATCCCCTCCCGCTGTGCCTAATCTTTCCTCGGCCGCCCCCTGCCCTGCGCCTTATTTACACGAGGTACAGTAGGAGCCGGGCTGAATGTGGGGCCCCGCCGGGGGCAGTCCGTGGCCGGCCCCATGCCCCCCCAAGGCTCGCCCCCTTAGTGCCTCTGGCCCACAGCGCGGCTGCAGCCCTGGGGTGCTGGGGAGACCCATGGAGAGGGGAAGGCGCCCATGTCTCTTTGGGGTCCCCCAGCGCCCCACCTGTGCCAAAAGTAGATAGAAAGCCCGAAAAGGAGGCCACATGGGGAAAATGCAGTATTAATGTCATATTCTTCAGGTTTTAGGGGGCCCTGGAACGCTTCCCCCTGAAACCCGGGTGTTCCGGAGCGGTCCAGCACCCTTTAACTCCCGTGAGTAAAAAGCCGGACAAAATCATGGATTTTGAAAAGGCTGCTGGACGGAGGCGGTGAAGGTAAAAAGGAGGCCACGTCCTCCCCGTGCCCGGCATCTGGCGACCCCGGCCCAGCGGCCCCACCTCGTCCCCCGGGTCGGGAGCCGCTGAAGCCCGCGCCCCTCCCGGGCTGCCTGGCCGGAGCGCAGGGACCAGACGGGACGGACGGGGGGGACCGGGCTGGATCCGAGGGGTGCCCCGGCCCTGCCCTGCCCTTACCTGGGAGAGTTTGAGTTTGCGGGCGGGCGAGGCCTGGATGACCAGGGCGATGAGGGCCAGGTAGGTGTAGGGCGGCTTGGGGTGCCGGTTGTATTTCTTCTTCTTCTTCTTCTTCTTCCTCCTCCTCCTCCGCCTCACCTTCCCGCCCCCCTCCTCGTCCTCCCCGTCCTCCTCCTCCTCTCCCGAGCCCTCGGGCTCCCGGCCCTGCCCTGCCCCGGCCTCCGGGGGCGCGTCCCCCCCCACGCCCCGCTCGGGGGCTGCCTCCTGCGCCGGCCGGGACATGGCGGGACCCGGGGCTGCTCCGGGGGCGAGTCCCGGTGCCGGCGGCTGCAGCCAGGCGGGGGCGGGTCCCCTGCGCTCCCTCCCCGCGTCCAGCCCTTTATCATGTTGATCCGCATCGCTCCCTGCCCCAAGTGGGGAGCCAGACGGCTGGCACCAGGGGAGGGCCGACAATTAGCAGCTCTCTGTTAATCTGGGGCTGGTGGAGGGGAGACCCTCACCCCGGGCTTGTGTCCTCCCCACGGCCCCTCGGCGGGGCTGGCGGGCTGGACCCAGGTGCCCCGCAAGCCCTTCGGGGGGCTGGGGTCCCAGCCGTCCAGCGCCCTGGGCTGGGCCGTCTCCTGGAGGTGTTGGGGGTCCGGCCTGGGTAGAGACCAAGCGATGGGCTCGTGATCTGGCCCCTTTCCCCTGTCCCCTGGACCCAGCTGGACAAGGGGCCTGGCAGCTTTCGGCCAGAGTGGCCGGACGGCTGGACAGCAGGGGCCTTGCGTACGCCTTGGCTCCGGGCAGCTCCGTGACTCCAGTCCGTGGGGAGGTTTCACTGGCCAGGCACAGTCGAGGCCCCTGGCTGAGGTGGAGTGAGATGGAAACGCAGGGCCCAGCCGTGCAGCAGTTGCAGATGCTCGCAGGGCCTGCTTCCAGCTAAATCCCTGGGACACTCGTGGACAGCTGGTGTTGAGCAACTGTAGCCCCAATGGTGGGGTGCCACGCCTGATTTGAGAAAGGCCCAACTAGCATCTCTCACTTGTGGGCTGATTGGAGACCCAATGGCAGGGTGCCACACCTGACCTGAGAGAGACCCGACTAGCATCCTATGCTTGTGGGCCAACTGTAGCCCCGACGGCAGGGTGCCACGCCTGCCTT
>ML682003.1:5186661-5264301 GCA_007922195.1 Podocnemis expansa | reverse complement strand
CTTGAGAGAGGCCTAACTAGTGTCTCACACTTGTGGGCCAACTGTAGACCCCATGGCAGGGTGCCACGCCTGCCTTGAGAGAGGCCCAACTAGCGTCTCACACTCGTGGGCCGATTGTAGCCAGATGGCGGGGTGCCACGCCTGACCTGACCCAGCTGGCATCTCACGCTTGTGGGCTGCAGGGCCTGGGGGATCGCTCCCCTCCGGGGCCTTGTTTCCTCGGTGTGGCTGTGGCAGGGCAGAATGACTACCCCTTTAAGGGACAGCCTGGAGTGCACCAAGCGAACTTGGCATCATTATGGCCCTGGGGAGCCAGGGCAAAGGGATGTGACACCATCCCTGCTGCCAAGGGTGATGAGGCATCTGGTTTTTATAGGGACAGTCCCGATGTTCAGGGCTTTGTCTTATACAGGCACTTGTCATCCCCTCGTATCCATCCCCTCTCCTGATTTTTCACACTCAGCCTCTGATCACCCCTCTGGATGTCTCCAGCCTGATGGACCTGGGGCATGTCTACACTGCAATCTGCAGCCCTGCCAGGCCGAGCCTCTGGGTCAGTGCCAGGGCTTGGGACCTCACCGTGCTGCTGGGGCCTTGGCTGTCTGAGGTCAGGGTCTAAGGAACGGAGTTAAGTGGCTCCTCCCTGAGCCCGTGCCTACAGGAAGGTGAGGACAGAAAGTTACCCAGGAGTCCAGGGGGCCAGGCTTGGTTTGGAAGCCTCGGAAAGGGGATGGACCTGTTAGTTTTGGTCCTCAGTTTGTAGCGTTCCTGAGGATTAAGTGCTCAGGGCAAACACTAGGCTGCCCTTACTAGTCCCTGTGGCACCCAGAAATGGCCTCCTCCCATTTTCGTTGTGAATGGATGGTACCGTTTTGTGTCATCAGCACTCAGTGCATGGTGCAGGGAGCATGCTGCACCAGGAGAACGCCTGGTGATTTTCCTAGTGCAGATGCAAGATCCAAGCTGGCCTCAGTGCCCCTGGGGGGTGCCTGGGGGAGCTGCGAGCAGGGCAGCTGCTCAGTAGCGGGCCCTCTCTCCAGAAATCTGTGTTGACCCCAATGCCTCAGGGGTGGTGCTGGGGGTGCTGTGGGGTGGGGTGCAGTAGAGGGCAGTGTGGGGTAGGGAGCAGGTGTGGACACAGAGGGGACTATGGGGCAGGAGTTTGGTAAAGGATGTTATGGGGCAAGGAGCAGGCAGGGGATCAGAAGGGGGTGCTGTGGGGCAGGGAATAGGGTGGGGGCTCAATGCGGGGTGCCAGCTCCCCCCACCATGGACTGTGTCAGGACTCCCAGCTGTTCCCAAGAGCGGACCTGGATTAACCCCTGTGTGCCTGCTGCCTGCACTCAGGGCAACGGGGCCAACCCTGTTGTGATGGGGGTGGCTGAGTCGTGGGAGTGGGGGAGCACGGTGCTGCTTTGCCCTGCCCTTAGGAGAGCCGGCGGGTGGAGTGGGGAGCTGGGCAGGACCTAACCCCCCAGGTCTCCTGTCCTAGAGAAGGTGGGTGGCCCCCCAGTTCTTTAATCCACTGGACTGAGCAGCAGTGGGGAGAGCTCCACAAGCCCCACTTACAGCCACCAAGCTCTCAGGTGCTGCCAGCGGCCCCAGCAGTGAGGTGGTGTCTGACACACGCTGGCTGGCAGCCTTGAGGGCACGGGGGGGGGTCTTGTGCTTCAAATGGGGCTGGGGAGTCAGGACTCCTGTGCTCTCCTCATGGCTCTGCACAGAGGGTCGCTGGCTGACCTGGGCACTATCAGTTTCCCCTGCGTGGCTGCTGGCCCTTATGGTTGGATCCTGTCCCAAGGGCTAAAGGTAGGTTGGGGTGAATCCGCAAGGTGTTCAGCACTTTGGGGTGCCCTCATCTAATGGAGGGTGGAGATCAGTGCTGGGAAATTATCACTCCAGAGCCCCTTTGGTGCCAGCCTAGGGCTGTGTGGGCTGGCCGTGTGTCAGCATTCCTGCCCTCAGGGTGGGAGTCTGTCAAGCGACATGCACAGACACCATCAGCCACCCCCCAGCTACCCCCCAGCTTTCCCACCTCTTGGATTGTTTGTGCCCTGCAAGCACTGGGGATCTCGGGTGGGCTGTGCTGGGGATGTGGAGAGAGGAGGTGAAGTTTTTGGGAAGCAGGACCTGGTTGCCCAGTGGGCTGGGGGTGGGGGGAGTTGGGAGGAAGGGGCAGGTTGGGCCCAGAAGCAGCCCTAGGGAGGGGGGAACTGGGGGTTGGGCAGTGGCTGGGAGAGGTCAGCCGGGCAGGGCTGGGGGCTGGGCGAGGAAAGGTGTCCGCTTTTCACATTGTGAACCTGATCCCTCCCAGCTTGCTGGTCTGGGCCCTGGAAGGGGGCTAAGTGTGGGTGAGGGTACTTGAGCAGCGGTGACTCAGTTTACTTCAGGCTTTGCCCCCCAGCCCTTCTCAGGCCCCCTGAGGGCTCTTGGGACCTCAGCTAATGGGGTGGGTGGGTGCAGCTCCAAGGTTGCTGGTTTGCACCTGTTGGACTGGTGCTGGCAATGGTTTCTAGCTGCAACTGGGACGATTGAGGTTGGATATTAGGAAAAACTTTCTCCCTAGGAGGGTGGTGAAGCATTGGAATGGGTCACCTAGGGAGGTGGCTGGAATCTTTTAAAACTCAGTTAGACAAAACCCAGGCTGGGATGATTTAGGGGAGTGGTCCTGCTTTTGGCAAGGGGTTAGACTAGATGACCTTACGAGGTCCCTTCCAGCCCTATGACTCTATGACGTGTACTGGTGGGTCATAGGGACTCTCTGACTGGCCGGAGTTGGCTGCTCTGATCCAGCAGGGGCTTCCTGCCCCCCTTGTTCCTCATGCCCTGCCTATGGCCTTTGTCATGTCCCCATTGCTGCTATGAGCCATGTCCTCTCCAATCCGGCTGCCAGGCTCCCAACCCAGCCCCCAGGCAGCCAGTGCCAGTCCCACTGCTCAGCCAGCCAGCCTAAATCCATGGAATTAAATTCCTTCCCCCCCCCAATCTCCCCAGTCAAGCCTGCTGGTTCCCACCCCCATGGCACACAGGATGCAGTGTGTTTTGATTCCTGGCTGCCCCCCTTTGGCCCCAGAGCTGGCACTGGCCCTCTCCACCTCCCAGGTGTCTGCCTCCATCTCCCTGCCGCCAGCCCCTTTGTTGGGCAATGGTTTTGCTCAGCAGGGCCCCTCCAGCCCCATTGTAGTGTGAGATCAGAGGGGGTGGGGTGAGAGCAGAGAGGCTGGTTGATGTGGCCGCTTGAATTGGGCCTGTCCCACATTGCCCTGGGCAGGAGGGATGTGGATTCCCTGATGTGGATGTGAAACTATCCTTGGCCTGGACCCCTGCCCTAGGCTGGGGGCTGGGCTGACACCGGGGGGGGGGGCAGCCAGAAGTTTGGGGGCAGCACAGGGACTGAGGTTCAGGACTCTCAAAGTGCAGGCGAGACCCAGAGGCAGGATTCAGGCCCTTTGCATCAAGCTCTGCCGGTGCCCCTGATTCCTGACCCACGGCCACTGCTGCCCCAGCACTGGGGACTCTGTCAGTTCTACCAGTGCCCCTCAGTCCTGACGTGCAGCCCCTCCTAGACCAGCACTGGGGTCCCTTCTTGTCCCCCAAGCTGTGCTTGTCTCCTGCTGTCCTGACCTGCAGCCCTGGGTGCTGCTCCAAGCCTGGGGGGGGTTGAAAAGGGGGGACATAAAAACAGCATCAAGGAGCAAAGGGGGAGGGAAGGGAGGGCAGTATCTGGGCCTGCAGAGAAGCAGGCAGAGTGCCAGCTGGGAGGGCTTATCTCTGGGAGTTGGGGTGTGAGTAAATGGGGGGTGAGTGTGTGTGTGATGGGGTGTAGCTGTGTCAGCGGGCGGGTTGTAGAGTTTGTTGCCAGTCCTCACAATACCTGAGGTTTTTCTTAAGCTGCAGCTCCTGGAGTCAGGTGAGAATCACAGCTTTCATTTACAGGGGAAAGAAATGGCCAGACCCTCTCCCCACATCTGCTGGTTGGGGAGAAAGCTTGAAACCGGCACCCTGAGGGCTCAATGGCCAGGGGTGAGTGATAATCCAGCCTGGATCAGTACGAAAATCCCACGGTTTCTAAACCAAGCTTGTCATTTTGGGGGTGATGGGATTTTTGAGTACTCTACTGTCGTGCTTCTTCTTTTTGTGACTGTGGGCCCTTCCTCCAGCCTGCCCCTGTGTCCTGGGGATGGACAGAGTCTGGGAAGCTGCTCTTTTTGGGGCACTCCTGGTTCCCCAGATTTTAGTCCCCCTTGCAAGGTATGTGCAACCCTTTCTAAGGAGGCACACAGTGATCTCTAGTGGTGAAGTGATGTATTGTCTCTTTTTTGTGGCCCAGTGCCCTCGACTGGCCCAGTGCCTTCACCCCAGTCCCACGCTTTGCTCACTCCCTGTAACTGACCCTCTTGCCTCCATTCCCCCTGTGCCCCCGATCTGCCTGCCCGGCTCCTCCTCTGTTGACAGACACATTGCTCAGACTGTGGTGACTTTCTCCACAGTCCTGGCTCTGCCAGGCTGGTGTCCCCCTTATTCCATGGTCCCTCCTTTTCCTTCCGCAGCTGCTCAGGCAGAGGGTACCACGGCCGTCATGGGCCCTGTTCTTCATCCCGCAGCACAGCTCAGCCCACCTCGGGCTATCTTCATGGTTGTGGTGTGCCTCTCCTGCATGGACCCTAGGGCTGCCAGCTCCCCCAGCCGAGCAGCAGGCAGATCACGAGGGGCACGTGAAGGCTGTTGAGTTTCCCTTCTTTTTCTTTGCAGTGTCACCCTTTCTCCGGGAGCCCTGGGGCTTCTTTTCAGTCATGGTCTCTGGCTGGGCCACCTCTCCCCATTGCTGCCCTGAATGGGATCGGGGTGGCCTGGAGCTACTGTGAGACATGGCCGATCTCTGTTCCTTTGCTGCCGCTGCTCTGGCTTTCCCATCCAGCTCCTTCTGCTGCGCAGCCTGGCGCAGCCTCTGCCGCGCCACCCTCTTGGCATCTCTGCAGGAACGTCTCTCAAAAACCTCCACTATCCTCTGGACACGGCTCTTGGCTGGTAGCTGGGCGGCTGCAGCCCCCACAGTGGGGCAGATGCCAGGCTGAGACTCGCCAGTGTGGGTCCCCCTCCGCTGGTCAAGCACAGAACTCATGCTGCATCTTGGGTCTTCACAGAGGAGGCAGGAGCATATGCCCTGCGGGGTGCTCACCACATTCAGCTCCGCAGGGCCACAGCTCCTGGCCCCAGGCTGAGACAGAGAGAGAGAGTCACTCAGGGCAGCCAGTGGGAGTAGCCGGGCTCTGAGCCCGCAAACATCAGATGCTGGGGAGCGAGTCGAGCCAGCTGCCTGCAACAGACTCACCACCATTCAGGAACCAACCAGTGGTCCATGTAATCTGGGGTTCGCACCCTGCCCAGCAGATGGGGACAGGCTATGGTCTGTCTCAGCTGGGATCCCTTCTCTCCAGAGCAGGACAAACCATGATCCATCTCATCTAAGGTCCTTCCCCAGACCAGGACCAACCCTCTGGGGTGCCCCCATCTGAAGACCAGGACAGACCATGGTTTGTCTCATGTGGGGTCCCACCCCCTTGGACAAGGACAAGGCTTAGTCTGTCTCCTTTGGGGCCCCCCCTTACCCCACAGCAGGACAGACCAATGGCCCATTGATCTGAGATCCTGTCTCCCATGTCAGATGCTCACAAACATGCAATGGCTCAGGAAGATTAGTAGCTAGCCCCTCTGCTTAACATACAGAAGGTCCTGGGTTCAATTCCCAGGGGGTTGGACTCGATGATCTCATGAGGTCCCTTCCAGCCTTATGATTTGATTGATTGATTGATGCTCTATCCAAACTCAGACATTTGCCATGTACTTCTGACTGCAGCACTGAGCCATGGAGGGAAATATACTCCTGACCCCAGTGGGTGATGTGCCCTGAAGCCTGAGGTCTGGTATCTTGTGTTTGTGCTCCCTGGGGAAGCTCCGGGGTGGCCTCATAACCCTTTCCTATACCCCAGAAATCAGAGACGGGTAGAGAGACGTAGCAGATTTGTAGCATGATAGCTTGTGGAGCCCCACCCTCTTCCATGTACCTGAATTTACAGAGACCTTTGATATTTTGAGGCCCCCAACCATTGCCCCTCTCTTGTTATATGATAATGAGTGCTGTGTCCTGCACTCTCCTGCCATGCCACCGCTCCTGCCCCCTAAGCCCTCCATTCTTACCCAGACCTGGGCTAAGCATCAGGGGTGTTAGAGAGGGACCAGCCCTGGGGAGCAAACTCCATTTCCCCCATGGCAGTCAAGGGTGGCTGCCCCTTTGGATCCAGTGACGAAGGAGCAGACGGGCAGCAGCATTTGGTGCCCACCTGAAATGGGTGCCAGTTCCCCTCACCATAATCCCTGAAAATCCCCTGCGGTCCTGTGTGTTTGGGAGGTGGAGGAAACTGTGCCTGGCTTGCTAGACTGCTGGGCCATGGCTGGGGCAATTAGCTGCCAATGGGGAAGCCTGGAGATGGAAATCAAATGGAAGCAGCAGGTCTCTGCCACCAGGGGCTGGGCTGGTCCCTCCAGGGTCTCCAGGCCTTGGTGCAGGATGGTTTTCAGTGGCTGCATGGCCTGGGTCAACCTGCCACCTTGCTGGCTCCTGCACATCCTGGAAAGGAACCAGTGCACTGCCCCTGGGACTCTAATGCTGCCTGTTTAACCTCCAGATCACCCCTTCGCTCGCTCCTCCTCACCTGGTGCCGTGCGGGGTTTCCTGCTTTGGATTTCTCTCTCTGGCTGCCCTGGGACACTCTGGGCTGAGTGGGGTGTTGGTGACTCCTTGGGTCCCCATTGCTCTCCAGCCGCCTGCAGGTCCCACCCTCTGTCTGATCCAAGGTCCTGTAGGCATCACTGGTGTACAAGCAGCCTGCGCTGGGCGGACTCGGGGCCCTGTGGGTCTCTGGCTCCTCAGCTGTGGACTGCTCCAGCCATTTCTGGACCTGGGAGAGCCTCTGCTGGAGTTGCCTCTGCGAGGGTGCTGCTGACCTCGTCCGCCTGCCAGTGGCGCTCTCCACTTCCCGTGGGGCCCAGCTATTCTCATAGGGGACCATCTGCCCAGACTGGGCCTGTGGGCACCAGTTCAAACGCTGGCAGGCCACACAGCTCTGGAGATGAGCAATCGTGCAGCGTGGCAGTAGCCGGGGCAGCCCTCCTGCCTCCGGGCCAGGTTCTTCCCACCCCCGAACCACTGCTGTCCTGTCCTCTTGCCGAATCGTCCTTGGGTTCTGCTTGCAGGCTGAGCGGTTGGGGTCGTCTCCAGAGCTGGTTGGCTGCTGGAGATGTGTCTTATCCATCTGTCTGATGTGACTCCATCTGTGTCTGTTGCACCAGCCTTGGGGATCCAAGCTCCCCTGCTTGACTTGCTCTTTTGGATGCAGCATCTGTCTTGCTCTCCCTGGGCCACCTCGGGTCTTGCTCTTGTCCTCCGGCCCTGGCTCGTCCACCAAGAGCTCCTCATTCTCGTAGGTCCCAGAGGCAATGCCAGCAGGGCTGGGCTGTGCAGGGGCCTCTTCGCAAGCTTTCAACTTCTCATAGAAGAAGGTGTTGAGTGTCTCGGCTGCATTGCACTCAAACACAGAGGCCCTCTCAATGCCCGTGCCTGCAGAGGAGTGCAGGTAGAGCCTGGGGTACAGCTGCAGCAGGGGAGTCTTGGTGTTGCTCCACTGGGTTGTCTCTCGAGAGCTGGAGAGAGAGCTGTCCTCCGCGGTGAGTGGGTGCTGGTGCCCCTCCTCCTTGTGTGATTGGGTAGGGGGTGCACCTGGCTTTCCCATCCAATGGGGGTGCAACTTGCAGCCACGAATGGAGTCAGACAGAGCTGTAACAAACCAAGAAAGGACAGCAAAGTCCAAACCCAGCAGTGCAGGGTGATTTCCCACCACCCGAATCCAGCACCTTCCCTGCAAAGGGAAACTGAGGCAAAGGTTTCTCCTCAGCATTCCCTTTGGTCCTTACCAGAAATGATGGAGGCAGTTGAGATCCCAGAGCAGGCTTCGTGGCCGTCCCCCCACCCCAAACCTCTCTCATTGGCATTGTTTGTATAGTCTGGGTCGGTCTCCCAGTCATCAGCTTCAACTTCACAGGAAGGAAGGAGCCCAGACCTATCTATTCGTCCCTGGCACCCTCCTTTCCCACAGGCGTGAGGGGATGCGTCCCACGCTGGCCTGGACTGGGCCATCACTGGGGGCTATGCCAGATCTCTGGTGGCACTTGTTGAAAGGGCAAGGGCCAGCTGCCCGGGAGATCCTCTGCTCAGAGACTCTCCCGGGGCTGTGAAGTCTCCCCATTGTGATGTCAGCAGAATGCCACCGGCTCCCACAAGGAATCTCCCTGCAAACCACGCTGGTGCAGAGTGACTGGCGAGCTTTCAGGTGCCGCACAGCCCTGCTGCTCCGGTTAAAGGCAAGGGGAGCTGGGAGCCCTTGGCTTCTCAGAGAATTTGGCTCTGAAGGGTTAGCAGAGCGAGGCTGGCTCAGTGTCTGGATGGGGAGCCGAGGGGGCCTGAAGGGATCCACTGAGTCAGTGCTGATCCCTGGCGGCCAGCCTGTAGTGAGGGGGTGCTGGCCTGCAGGGAAGATTGTGGCTGAGTCAGGGGAGGGAGGCCATCTCACCTTGCTGTCAGTGCTGACCTCAATGCCCTGCAGTGGCACAGGTGGCTCAGGAGGAGGTGTTCTTGCCAGGGATTTTTATACCGGTGCTAGTGCCCTGGAGTGGCTCAGTAGTGAATGCTTGTCGGTACATCACTTGGAAAATGTAAATGTGAATAAATAACAGCTGTGGAAGCAGTCCCTTTGAGTGGTGCTGGGAAGTGGGGGAACAGACTGTGATTGGTGGCGAGTGCGAGGATAAGGCCCAGTGATTTGGCCCCATTCCGATGCAGGTGGCTCCATTCTAGGTCTGCCAACATCTGCAGTCAGGATGCAGGCTTCCCCACTCCATGTCCCCCTGGCGCTGGCAAATGCAATCTGGGCACGTGTAGAGCAGAGAGAGGCAACGTGGACACAGCCTGAAGTGGGTAGGTATTACACAGAGGAGAATGTGGGTGCGCGCATGTTTGAGGTGGAAGAGGACTCCTCACAGAGAACAAAGAGCAAGAGAAGCTCTGAAGCAGGAAACAAACAAGGCGTCCTGTGGCACTAACACATTTATTTATCACAGGAGCTTTTGTGGGAGAAAATCCCACTTCATCAGATGTTTTGAAGATGGGGGAACTTACAGAATGGGAGGAAATAAATACAGGGAGGTGTAAGGCACGGGATCAGATCACTGTAACAGCAGACTAAGGAGTAGACTAATACGGCTGCCCCTTTGGAACTGAAGCAGCAAAAAGCGTGAGGTGAGAACAGCCAGGGAGGAGGTGAAGAGCCCATCAGCTGCAGAAGGCAAGGAACTCAGCTTGGGGTGCTGCAGCAAGGTGGTGACCGGACCTGCTCCTGGGTTTTGTTTGAAAAGATTCCCACTGGGTGTTACAAGTGGTCTCGCTGCCCCAAAGGTGCTAGCCAAGCAGGGCATCAATGACTGGCCAGGATGAAAATAAGCACAAGTCAGCCTGGGTTGGAAGGCAGGATCTATAGATTTCAAAAGGTATAGCCGTGTTAGTCTAGTCCAGTAAAAAAACAACAAGTAGTTGTGTGGCACTTTAAGACTAACAGATTTATTTTTTGCATGAGTTTTCATGGGAGAAGATCCCACTTCCTCAGATGCTTCCAAGATGGGTGAAGCCCTGCATGTCTGCAGACCATTTCTTGTGAATGCAGGTCAGATGTGGATCCCTATATTTGTATCCGTGTGGGGCTCTAAGGATCTGTGATGGAGAAACTCAAGGGGAATCTGGGCTTTTGCTCCATCTATGGCTAACTCTTCAGAGCTACAGTTGGAAATTGCCTCAAGTGGGATGGATTTGGGAGACTCGACTATTCCCCAAGCCAAAAGTCGGTTTGTGGGACTGGAGAGAGAACTAACAGTTTGATACACCTCCCAGCTGGTCCTTTGTGTGCCTCTGATCTGAAGCCTCCATGGCTGGAGTCAGACAGTCTGCAATAACCTATTGATGCTATTTTAATACCTACCTGATATACATAACCCAGAACAGCTGCTTTTGGGTGTATTTACTTCATAGGAGGCTGTACTGCTGACCCAGTACTGCTTAAAGACACTGCTGGGCTCTAGGAGCCATGTTAGCGAGTTTGATTGCAGATGGGCTTATTAAAGTCCCATTCACAGACATGGACGTTAATGAGTGAAATCAATGGCAGCAGCTCTTGGTTTGGGCTGAACCTTCCCCTGGTGTTCCAACGGCCGCTGTGTGCCTGGGTAGAGAGTCCCACTGGTCCAGTGGGCAGCCTTCTTCTTGGTCTTCCTGACCCGCCTCAGCTGAATTGCTGCACCTCCCCTGCCTGACCCATCTGCTGGCCCTCCTGGCTTTTCCTTTCTGCCTGTTCCCCTCTTGTCTCCTTTCACCCATATGTTCCTGGGTTTGCTCCCTCCTGCCTCTTCTCTTCTCTTCTTCTCTGTCCAGCTCTCTCCCCATCCTCAGCTCCAGTGCTGTGCCTGCTTGTCCTTCTGTGCAGGGTTTCTGCCAGAGCCTACTGCATGCTCATGTAAGCTGGCTGTCCCATTCCACTCGCTCCAGTTTGGGCTACTGTTCCCCATTGCCTGCTGGTGGGTTTTCTTTTTCCTGCCTTCCTTCAGCCCTCTTCTCCCCGCTTTTGGTGCCAGGGCACAACTCCCTGCCTGAGTAGCATTGTGGAGTACCAGCAGTGGGAGGGAAAGTGGGAGAACATAGGCCACAGTCCAGCATGAGCAAAAGTCCTCCCCTGTCACCAGTATCCCCCACTGACTGAGAATCTCTTTGCTAGGGCATGCAAACCAGAGGGATAGTCTGTTGCTGTTGCCTGAAGCAAAAACTATACAGACGGCACCCACACCTAGCCTCTGGAGAGGTGCCCTTCTGGGAGTGAAAATCAGTAGAGCATTAAGAGAGCCAATGAAATTTTAAAAGAATTCATCCAGGTCTCAAAGGGATGGAAACACACTATAGTTTGTGAATAGGATTGTTCTTGGTTTTACTTTACCAAAGTAGCAATAATTTACCTATCCCTTGGCATGCAACAAAAAGAAAAAGCTAGAAACGCTCTTGCAGGGTAGGAAAATGACCCCTCCAGACAGACTAAAGACAGAAATGTAAACTGTGGAAATAAAACACTACTGAAGGGAGCCAGGTTGTTGGTCCATCTCAGTGCCTGATGGGGGTCAGGAGAGAATCTTGTGTTGGGAATGAGAAAATCTGGTGATTCTTGCTAGGAGGAGCCAGTGGATCTAGTTAAAAAGAAGATGCCTGCTCAAGTAATTTTACTGGGATTGATTCCAAAGTCTCTTACATAAGGTGAAACACCGTCTTCAGTGTGGTGACACCTGTGGATGCAAGGTCAGGCCCCTGCCGTGGTGTGAACCCGGTTCTCCCTTCTAAGGGCTCCCATTGGAGTCAGATCGGACCCTGGGGGAAGTGTAAATGGGTGTGGCAGTGACATCCATTAGTAGCACCAACTTCACTCTACGAGGCAGGCAGCATTCAACTCACAGCCAGAGCCTGAGCTGGGTGGTACAGAAGGGCTGGAACAGCCAGCTGGGCCTGGGTCTGGGGACACTCAGAGCTGGGTGTATCACACAGCTGGAGACACAGAGGTGAAGGAGATGGGGGTCCTGATCAGGCCTTGAAGGGGGGGGAGACCCCAGGCCCTGTGATGGGGACCCCAGCCAGCCTTGAGAGGGGAGGGGAGACCCCAGGCTGTCTAGAGTGTGGAGGGGAGATCCCAGGTCCTGGGACAGGGACCCCAGCCAGTCTAGAGGGAGGAAGGGAGACGCCAGGCCCTGGGACAGGGACCCCAGGCAGTCTAGAGCAGCTGTTTTCTAAACTTTTTCCTTAGGCCTGAGGTGAAAAAAAAACCATTTACGCCCACAACCCAGCAATTCCATCTGAGCAACACATTCTGGTCTTTGGCAGCAGCAGCAGGGGGTGCTGTGACCCAATATCTGGGGCTCTGTGACCCGACCCATGCTTCAAAAACCACTGCTCTAGTGGGGGAGGCGAGACCCCAAGCAATTGATGGGGAGGGGGACCCCCCCAAGGCAGGGCTGTAACTAGGGCAGGACAAGCGAGGCCAAACCCTGGGTGCTGAATTTTAAAGCAATGGCTCCCAACATTTTCTCTGCCGTGGCACACCTTGCTACCTTTAATTAATTTCAGGCACCCCGGCATAGTTTCCAAATGAACTCATGAATATTCATGATCCAATGAGCCAATCCAGGGCTCTCGGAGTAGTTTTTCAAAAAATTTTGTGGCACACGTGCTCAGACCTGACGGCACACACGTGTGCCATGGCACGCCGGTTGGGAAACACTGTTTTAAAGGGCACCCGACCAAACCCAGCCCCTGAAGAGGAATGTGCTTTTGCCAAAGGAGCCAGGCTGGGGTTGAGGGAGGTCACCTCCCGCCTCACCCCTGAGCTGCGCCCCCCGCTCAGCCCTGGCCGCCCTTGCTGGGCGGTCCCGCTGCCGGGCCAGGGGACTGGGGCTGGATCCAGCCCCCCGCCCCTGGACAGCCGGGACTGGGGGGCTGCTTGCCCTGGGGGCCGGACCCCTAGTTACGGCCCTGCCCCAAGGTGGCAGCCAGGCCCTGGGGCAGCAGAGATGGGGGGGGACCGCCCAGGCCTGCCCAAGGGGGCGGGGGAGGGGCAGAGACAGGGCATCACTGAGCCCCTCCCAGCCCGCACTGGGCATGCGCAGTCTTGGCTCCGCCCCTTGCCCGTGCCCGCTCTCAACATGGCGCCGCCGGCGCCCTGAGAGCCGCCCACTTCCGGCGGGAGCGGAAGTGTGGCCGGTTGCTATGGCGAGTGAGGCGCCGTGAGGCCCCGCCGCGAGCGGGGATCGAGGAGGCCGGAGAGCGGCCCGGCGGCGGGTGAGGGCCCGGGGCGGGCTCTGGGTCTGGGTCTGGGTCTGGGTCTGTCCCACGCGGCGGCGCCCGCTGCTGCCCCTTCTGCGGGGCCCGGCCGGCCGGTCCCACGAAACTGTTTGAAAAACTGCGGGAAAGGCTGTGGCTTGGCTCATGAATATTCATGAGCTGGTTTGGCAGCTGCAGGGCGGGGTGCCTGACGTGAAGGCAGGGCAGGGGGGGCCCCATGGGGAAAATGGAGCAGTAATGTCACATTCTTCTCTTTTTAGGGGGCCCTGGAACGCTTCCCCCCAAAATAAGGTGTTCCGTCATTGCCAGCACACTTTCACTGCCGTAAGTCGAAAGCCAGAGAAAATCACCCATCTCTCAGTTGTCTGCCGCTGCCGGACAGAGGAGGCGAAGGTGAAAAGCGGGACATGTCCTTCTTCTGCCTGACATCTGGTCACCCTGGCCCGGGCGGAGAAAAGGTTGGCAGGCACCTGTCTTAGGAGGCTGGGAGAGGAGGGCCCTGGGTCCGGCTCCTCAAGCCTCTTCTCTGGTTTGGGTGCTTTCATCTTGTCCTTCTTCGCCACGGAAACCTGGCTGGCTCGCTCTCATTCTTCCTCCTCTTTTAGTATTCGTCTTCTCAGGGCAAGGGGTGTCTAACTCTGCACTGTGGACCAAGGCACTTGTTTTGTCGGTGCATAATGATTAATGACCAACACTTTGATGTACATAACTGGAATTTACACAGTGCAAAGTGCATCATAGCTATATGGCACGTGTCGGAGGTACAAAGGTTTTCCCTTGGTGTAGAGCAGTGCCAGGGGCTTGTCTATGCAGGTGTTTTGTGCAGGTGGCATTAAATCAATTCGGCCTCTTAGTGAGGATGTAGTTCTACTAGCATAAGTGTAAATTACAAAGAAACACTTTAAACTATGATGATAAACTCTGTGCTGGGGGGTGCTTTGTGTCCATGCAGTCGTTGAATGGGCACAAAACCCCAGTGCTGCACTTGCTTTCCCCTCAGTCCTGTGCATGCTGCTCCTGCTGATCCTATTAATTAGCTGATGTCTGGAAGCTAATTTGAGGATGGAAAAAGCAATGCAAGTGCTTAATACGTAAGTATTATGATGGTAATAGGATTCACATGCCTGAATGAGGAGACCAGCTCCCTACTCCAGCTCTGAAATAGGCAGCTCTCAGGGAAATGTCAATGAATGACAGTGTAGAACTGCAAAACTCTAAAGCCACTTTTCTTCATAAAACTGGATCTGTGTAATATTTGACCTAATTCTGGGGAGCAGTGCAATGATCCCTGAATTTTCACCCTCAGTTGCTCTGTCTATTGGGCCTTTCTTGAGGCTGGTTATTAATTTTTCTAACATGTATTGCCATGGTAGTGAGGGTTGTGATTTGAGAAATCAGTCAAATAGTTCCCCTCTATGCATGACAAGTCGGATCCATGACCGGTGAGGATTATGGGCTATAGTCACTATCACCTCAGCGGCATGCAGATTGCAGTAAAAGGTTGTGTTAATCTAAGTAACTGGATTATCTCTCTTTTAAATTCCACAGAGATTTTTAGGAGGATTTTACAGCCAGGAATTTCCTCCTCTCTCTGAAATTTTCAGCTCTTAGCCAGAGAGTTCCTGGGAAACTTGTAGCATTGTCACTTCCTGGCCTTTGCACTTTAAAAGCTGGGCTGCCAGTCTCTTTGTTTCTCACTGAAGAATGCTTTTCTTCAGTTGAGGAATGTTATCTCGTAGATAAAGACAGGGGACTTGGAGTCAGAGCTGAGTTCTCATAGAGTCCTCGACATTAAGGTCAGAAGGGACCATCATCATCATCTTGTCTGACCTCCTCCACAGTGCAAGCCACAGAACCTCCTCACCCACCCCTCCTGGAGCAGACCCATAGCCTTTGGCTGAGATCTTCAGATCATAATCTGAAGTCTCTACACTGCAGAGAATCCAGTTTATAATAGTCTATTTAAACCTGGAACCTACCCATGTCCCGGGCTACAGGAAAAACGCAACTCCCCACAGTCTCTGCCAATCTGACCCAGGGGAAATTTTCTTCCTGCTCCCAAATAAGGAGTGAGCGTGAGCATGTGGGCAAGACCTAGCAGCCAGACACCTGGGGAAGAATCCTCTGTAGTAACTCTTGAGTCCTCTCCATCTAGTATCTCATCTCAGCCATTGGAGATACTTGCTGCTAACAAGTTCCAAAGGGGGAGCCATGTGAGTCGAGTTCAGCAAAACAAACAAGGAGTCCTGGGGCACTTTTAAAGACTAACAAACTTATTATTACATGAAATATTTATTTATATACTTAAATACACACATTTATTTATTAATTATATAAACACCTTTGTTAGTCTTTAAAAGTGCCCCAGAACTCCTTGTTTGTTTTGCTGCAAACAGTCACAGATCAGCCACAAACCATTGTTGGCGGTCCTGTCATACCACCCCTTCTGTAAACTTATCTGGCTCAGTATTGAAGCCAATTAGGTTCTGATCCTGACTCTGCAACTTACTGCCTCTGAGATTTTAGCCAAGTCCCTTGACTTCTTCATATTTGTACCCTCTTCAGTTTATTACCCGCCTCCCAGACACGTTGTGCAGATGACTTTTTGGCAAGCAATCAGAGGATGGGTGGTGTAATGTTCTGCATAATTACACTGTGCGGTTTGGATGTGTTAGGGTGGATGTCTGCTGTTCCTGTGTTCATCTGGTCATCACTAAGGCAGTCCCAGAGCATGATGTGCTTGTTGCACGTGGGAGTCACAGTAAACAACAGTATGAGAGTAGTAGATTCCAGTCAGTTTTGGGGAATTATGACATATGGGGCCAGGTTTGGGTTCCCCTACTCACTACAGGAGTGAGAAGACGAGATGGTGGGGGCTGGAGGAGAAATGAGCGTGCAGTACGCTAAGCTTGCTGAAAGTCCAGTGTAATTTATGAGCCACGTGTGCAGCAGCATCAAGTCACGAAAGGAGAGTGGTAACAATCCCTTTCTCTGCTGTGGCCAGACCTGGCATGTTTGATTCCACATTATCAAGGGGGGATACTAATGAATTAGAGGGCTGCGTGGTTAGACCTGGGAGCAATGAACCAGGTATCTGAGGGAACAATTACCCAAGTGATCCTGGGCAGGGGGAGAGGTGGAATGTGTTAGTGATAGAGAGGAAGGAAACGAGCTGGTATTTAACTTACCAGTGCATCTCAGGGCAGTCTCAACTCCAAACTCTGCTCTCTCTGGGAAACCTTGATAACACTTCTCCTGTCCTGCCATAGGGCTCTGCTGCTCATAGTCTCAGGTCAGCTGTGTTCTGCTCCACTTCAGAGGCCAAACAAGATGTCTTTTGTATTCCTCAGCCAAGCAAATTTGGGAAGGCCCTTTGTTGAAAGAGCTCTGTGCCCTCCTGTGAGGGATGGCAAAGACTCGCAGTTCCTGTTCTTAGAAAATTATTCCAGCTGATGTGCCCTTAAATAAATCTGCCTTTGGCCACAACCTGACTGCTGCCCTGGAGCGAGGCACCTAACTAGAATATTCTGATTTTCGAAAGTGCTGAGCTGAGCAGCACACAGCAGAGAGTTCAAGGGAAATGTGAGGAGTTCAACACTCCTGGAGGGCTTGACTCTAAATCATGGCTGTTATGCAGTCCAGCTCTACATCTTAAACAGCCAGTGAAATCTCTTTCTAATTGCTGCACCAGACCTCTTTTCTCCTGCCAGTGTGGCTAGCTAACCATCCTGATGAAATGAAGCATGACAGTCCCCTATCAGGCAGCATGCTGGCTTGCTCTAAATGTAAATATTTCATTTTATGGGCAGTCCTTCCATGCTCTGGCCTAGTTTTTGGTTGCGTGCCTTTTGTTTCCAGGGAAGATGGAGTTCCTGGTGTCTGGGGTGCCATTTCTCTGAAGATTTCTCTCCTCATTCCTCTGTCTTTAACCTTGTTTTTTTTGCTCACTGTACTGGAATGTGATGTCAAGTGAGTTCCTGAAGCTCCAAGCCTAATGCACTGTGGAATGATTTCTGTCAGCCCCTCTCACAAACAATCCCAAAATCCAAGCAACCTGTGTCACTGCCACTTTCTGTGGGGAAAAAACATTGAAAGAAAAGATGAACTTTCAGAAAATGGCATCGGCATGGAGTGAAATATTCACTGGGTATGTTCTTTATGCTTTACGCTTCAGTGGGGAGTCCAAAGGAACAGCAGCATAGTTCTCCTTAACCTTGCTCTTCAGTTGTTGGTCTTATTTGTCTTGGTTTCCTAAATCCTGATGAGTTTTGCCAAGCTGGAGTGCAGTCATTGGCTTTTCCAGGTTCAGGACACAAAGGAGAAACACTAGTGTCAGCCGTGCAGAGACCTGACTTGATGTCACAGAGATAAGAGCTAGAAAGGGTTATTGGTCCCCTGTAGTTCATACCTCCTTTCTTTGTGGGGACTGTTTCCAAAAGTACATTCTCTATTACCTGGCCCAGGTTACTTTCAGCAGCCTACAGTGATGAGGTTTCCATCACATCTCTTAGGAGACTGTCCTACTGTCTCGAGGCTTCACTGTTAGCTGGGGTGGATTGATTTAAATGAAGGCGATTGAAATCACCAAGTGGAAAGCCTTGATTTCAGTCAGATACACAAACCTCAGTGTTTCAGGAACTAAACTAGAGATCAACAGTTACCCAAAAGAGCCCCAGTAGTTCATGGTTTCATTTACTATTATTCTCACATGGAAATGACTGACCACGTATTATTATCTTATCAACTCGTGTTGGTTAATAACATAGTAAAAACATCCTCATTGGTTAATATGTTAGATGAGTTAATAACTAATTCATGAGGTGTTTTAATATTTTGTGCTGCAAAGAGCCACAGGAGGCCCATTAAAGGCACTTGCACTCACAACCTGCAGTCTGAGCAGCTTTGGTTTAAACCATTTGAGACAGATGGCTATTTGTCCAGTCTCTTTTTGAAAACTTCTCACAGTTACAAAGTTTTTCCTGAGATTTAATCTAAATCTGCTCTGCTGTAGTGTGACTCCATGACCTATTCTCCTGCCACTGTGGCAAGAAAGAACACTTGTTTTCATTTTTTTTATGACAGCCTGCCAAGCAGGACTGGTCCTACCACAGAGGTGACCTAGGGAGTCGCTTAGAGTGCCAAACACTAGGAGGTGCTGCCTTGCAGCGCACAGGCATGTAGCCCAGTGAGCAGCAAGGCAAGAAGCTTTTTTGGCTGGCTCCGCTCCCCACTAAAGAAAAGGTAATTATTGGAGGTGGGGGGTGGCTAGAGACAGACTTGGGTGGGGGTAGGGAGGAAGGGGTGGGGGGGAAGGGGCTTACAGCTTGGCCAGTTTTGGGCTGGTCCAGCCCGCCACTAACCCAAAGCAGCTTGCTGCACCAGCGACCTCCCCCTTCCCTCTGCGCAGCCCAGCACCCAGCCTGGCCCACAATGGGGAAGGGGGGGCACCAAAACCATGGGTGCCTAGGGGATCAAAAAACCTTGGGCTGGCCGTGCTTCCAAGTATTCAAAGACAACTATCATGTCCCCACTTAATCTTTTTCAAAACTAAACATACCAGTTCCTTCAGGCTTTGCTTGTAGGGCTTGGCGTCCATCCTTTTGATCAGTTTTTCACTTGCCTCTGGATCCTTTCCTTTTCTCTACACTGTTTCTATACGGCAGTGACCAACATTGGACGCAGTACTCCAGCAGAGGCCTAATCAGCACAGAGCAGAGCCGTGCTGTCACCTCCCATGACCTGCATGCTATGCCTCCATTAATACAACCCAAAATTGCTGCTGCTTTTTTTAAAACTCATGGTGGATCACAACCTCAGCATGACTCCCAAATCCTTCTTAGCTGTTTTGTTGCCAAGCCTGTTGTCCCCCATTCTGTATTTGTGCATTTGGTTTTAATTCCTTAGGTGTAGCACTTCACGTTTGTCTTCACTGAATTTCATTTGATGGTCTACAACAGTGGTTCTCAGCCTTTTGGGGTTCGTAACACACTTGGCAGCGTATCATGACTGTACAGGACACACCAGCCCATGCCCTCCAGGCCAATCAAACCATCTCCTCAGCTGTCCACAACATACTGACTGCTTTGTGGCGACACAGTAATGTGTCCTGACACAGAGGTTGAAAACCACTAGTCTACAGCTCTGTTCTCCAGCTTGTCAAGATCTCTTTGAATGTTAACACTATCCTCCAGAGTGTTAACACAAACCTTGCCCCTCAGCTTTGTGTCATCTGCAAATTTGATCAGTCTGCTCCATATTCCTATACCATGGCCATTAATAAGGATGTTAAATAACATGGGGCTAAGAACAGTTCACTGGGGAACCTCAAAGTGCTGATATTTTTCTTACAGCAGGATGCCCATCACCAGCTGTCCAGGGACAGTGTCACTAGTGCTGTGGAAATTAATGTGTTCTGAGGGCATAATGCCTCAAAAGCATTTAAGCTCATACTGAGTAAAAAATGTAACCAATCTGATGTTTGCACAGAGCTGTATTGGTGGGAATTGTGGTGAGAAAGTGTCTGTCACCAGAAATTGCAAAAACTGAAGCATCTCCTTTGACAAGTGCACTTCTTTGCTGCCCAGGTTCCAAAGTGGCTAGTGACTCTTGTTTCCAAGCTCTCCAAACTACTGCGTACCCATCTCCTGCAGTTTGGCTCTGGGAAGACATGCCTCATGCATTTGTTTCCCCACAGCTATTTGGAGAGTTGGTGATGGCCAGATGGTATGCAGTATGGTAGTGGAGGACAGTTTTTTATGTTACAGGGCTGGTTTGAGATCACTTTTCTTGTAGAGCCCTCATTAAATCTTCTAAAAGTGTCCAACCTACCCAAGATTCTGATGCTTTAACATAGGTAGCTGACCATAAATGTCTGAGGCTCAAAATCAGTGATGAAAAGCCATTCCTCTTGGGATCTTCTCAGCCAGTCACATGACCGGTCCAAGTCCATGCTTCAAACCAGTTGCGGGGTATGGACTTGCCACTGTAGCTATGATACACTAATCAGCAGTTTTTACTACTGTTTGGTGTAGACGTTTCAAAAACTATTTTAGTTTTCTGAGGCTAATTCTAGAAAGGATGACCTGGAGTTAGAGGTTCTTAATCCTTTGGGGTTTGGCCTCCTGGGAACAGTTGGATTTCTAACAGCCAGTAGCTCTTGAGGGCCAAAGATGAATGAACTCAGATCTCTCTTTTGTCACTGACGGAGTGGCACAGAGATCCTGAGTATGGGTTATTGTCTTGTTTGTAGCCTTCATGGGAATAAAGTATTTTTGTGTTGTCCATTTGGATGAAGGCAGTATGTTTAATAAGCCTGTGGGCTACTCTTTGGGGCTCAACAAATTAACTTGTTTGTCTCAGGCAATCTCATTTGTGGGATATGTCAAGAGCTCGTGAGTACAATGGGGTTTCTCCCAAAGGGTGATGGTGATTTGATACTTGTACCCCCCTAGTGTCACAAAAGCCTTGGGTTGGACCTTCCATAACGTAAGAACTGATGGGGGTTTATGTGAACATGGGTTAGTGCTTGGTGTTTGTAAATGAATGGCTAGAATGCCCTTTGATGAAAGCTGGAGGCTGTATAACAGTCAGAGACTCATAAAGGTGATTCAGCCACTGGCAGGTTTGTATTAGTCTGGGGTTTGTGCCTGATGCAGACACTCTAGTCATGTTTTCTGAGGTCCTGATACAAATGTTTTCTGCTTGAGTGTTTAGCACTGTGAAACCTCTTTACTACTAATCCAGAGAAATGGAAGCAAGGCAGAGAGGGCCTTTGAGAAGCTGTGCAGTATCTAGTGGACAAAGAGACAGACCATGCAGGGTTAATACTGTCAGGATGCGGGTGGCTCATAGGGGCAAAGCCTGGCTCCCCACTTTGCTGGTGCTTTGGAGGCCCACACTAGCAGCCCTACATCTTTGCTGTGCTCAGAGAGGTGTGTGAGTGCATCCGTGCATCCCCGTCACCCCGTGGCTCCCCGTGTGCTGTCTAGCAAGAGGCGATTAAGCGGCATTGATCCCACTTTACAGGTGAAGAGGTTAGATGGCCAAGGTTACACAGTGAGTCAGTGGCAGAGTTGGAAATGGAAACCAGACCTTTCAGAAAGAAGGCAATACAGCAGTCCTTGCAATATTGCCATGGCTGTATTTGCTTTGTGTATGCACTCTTAAAGGTAAAGACCCTTTGGCCACAAGCTAAATGAATTTAGTCTCAATCTGGTCGCTCGTAACCACCACTGAAATTGGTACAGCTGACAGCCTGATCTGGATAGAACTAATGGGCCCTTCTGCCTCCTCCAACAGAAGTGCTTATGTGCAGCAAAGGGGCCAGGAACCTTTGCTGACCTCCGTGCCAGCCCCTCCTTCCTGACTGTCAGCCCACGCCAGGGTCCCCCTCTGCTGAAAAAAGTGGCTGCTGCCTGAAAATTTGGCAGCAGCTAGGGCTGGAAAGAAGCCACCTGGGGTGGCTTCTCTCTGTGGCCTACCTGGGAACATCCTCCTCAGGCATGCCACTGAAAGGAGCCATCTGGCATGACTTTCAGTGGCAGGAACAGCAATTTCGGCAACGCTGCACAGGGCGCTACATGCCACTCCAGGTGGGTTCATGTGCCATTCGTGGTACACGTGCTAGGGGTTGCTGACCCCTCCTGGGTCCAGAAGTAAGTAAGTCCTCAGGAAGAAGAGGTAGAAAGACAAGTGTAATATTTAATAACCAGGCTCCAGTGCCTTGTGGAGTGGTGTGTGAGCTTCTTTAGAGCTGACTAAGAGCCCAGTGCGAATAACTTGAGTGTTCCAGGAAATTAAAATATCTCCTACGAAAGCTGGTTAAAAATTTTCTGACGGAACCCTTTCTGAGCAGGCAAACCCAGGAGGCAGCCACCCAGGAAGGTGGGCAGCTGGAGGCAAGCTGGAAAATTCTGGTTTTGTTCTCTGGATTTTCTTCCCTTGTGAAAAATGTGTGTGTTTGTGATGTCTGTCTTTTTATTTTATTTTATTTTACTTTTTGTCCCAATGTAGAATGAAATTTCACCCCCCAGAGTTTCTAGAGGAAGGAGGTTCTGTTTTCTGGCCAGCTCAATCTCCTGCTTTGTCAGAACTCTGGCCCTGGCAGTGACTCCCCGTTCCTTGCTTCTTAAACATCCACTGTTCCTTTAACTCCTTCCAAAATGCATTTTCTGCTTCATTTTCCTTGATTCTTCCACATCCACTCACCAGGCATGGCAGAGCAGTTTGGGGACAGGGGTGGGGAAAGAAAGTGTTGTGTTGAGTCTTGGCCTTTGGGGGCCAATGCGATTGAATGGTTTTGCAGGATTTCCCAAATTCTGCATGATCCAGCTGTGTGGGGCAGGGCTGGATGGAGGGCTTCGGCAGTGGTCTGGAGCTCTCAGGACTGGACTGTTGAGGAGAAGTGGATTGACTTACAGTGTTAAGTGTGTGTGGACTGTAGGAGTGGAATAGGTCTGCAGTGCTGCAAGCAGTGACTGAGGTACATTGATAGAACTGTTATGTGGAAAATCTTGTGTGTGATTCCTTGTTTTTGGTAGCTTTGTCATTACCATTCTTTAGAGCTGACGCCATAGTCGTGGGTGATGCTTTCCAGAACAAAGAGAGGCTCCTCTGGAATCTGTGCCCCAAGGAACTTACAATCTACTTGAGAAACAACAAGAGCTCTGTGACACCTTATACACTAACAGATTTCTTCAGGCATAAGCTTTCGTGGGCTCCAACCAACTTGTATTTTGCGTCTGACGAAGTGGGTTGGAGCCCATGAAGGCTTCTGCCCAAAGAAATCTGTTAGTCTAAAGTGCCACAGGACTCTCATTGTTTTTGCTGTACACAGGCTAACATGGTTGCCTCTTTGGAAATGATGATTTGATTCGACCTACTTTGAAGAGGAGAACAAGAAACATCAAAACAAAGCATACGAGGTTAAAAACCACACAAGCGGGCAAGAACGCCTGTGAGCTGAAAGTGCTGCTGTTTTAGGTTATAGGCAAAATCCTAGTTTGTCGTGACTGATCCATGCTCTGAGTCCCAAGTTTAAAAAATTGTCCCGTGGCAGTTAATCTTATTAAACAGCTGAACAACAGGATCAGATCTCTTAACCATACAAAGTAATCCCGTAATCTTGTGTATTTGCCCTTTAACTGGAGAGGAAACCTGACTGTCTTCTCCCTGCCCCTGCTTCCTCCACTGCAGTCTTTACGGACTCTTCAAAACTGTTGGGTAGCAGCAGCCGCTACATTTCATCTCAGGGCTGGCTGTATTTCAGTATTGGGCAAAATAATGTATATAGTATAAAAATCTTTCAGATGCTACTAGAGGAAAGGCGCTCTATGAAATGCAAGATAACTACATCTGGTTCTGATTTCAGGAGCTCCTAGAGTAACTACACTGATGTCAGTAAGTTATTTTGGATTTCTGTCAGTGGAATTGAGATTCGATTCTGGCACAGTGTGTCACTACACAATGCTACACTTAGAGTAACCATTCTAACCCCAGCACTTGTATGCTAGAAAGGTCTTTTAAAAAACGCTGATGAATTATCTTCTGTTAGGAAGGTACATGCTTTATTGATTTCCAGGGGGTAGCTGTGTTAGTCTGTGTACATTCTGTATTGCTGTCTCTTCTGTCGTCCAGCCACCTGGATCAATGTTGTGGGTGCCCCAGGAAATGCAGCAGAGCCCTGGTTTTGTTCTTTAAGTTGTAAATGTAATGTGTCTTAATGCATATTTAAGATTCTTTCCTTTTTTTGCATTTTTCTTGTCAACATATTTCTGCTCTTGGAGCCAAAGGCTTAAACTAAACCTAAAAGTGTTTAATGAAGTTCAGAATTGTGGTGAAATTCTTCTTTCTCCCCTGTGAATGTGAGCCTTAAGGACAAGCTAAGCACATTCCTGTTTGCTTTTCCACAGTGGTTTTTGGCCTTCGGCAGGGATTATGGGTGCCACAGTGAGTCTTGTTTCTCATGCTCTAGATGGCATTTCTCCCCCGCGCTGGCTTGATTTAGTTCCTCATGTTTGTGACGGGAGCCCCGTTTTTCCACTAGTCATATTGTGCAGACATGCATTTCCACCAGTCACTAGATCAGGCAGCTCATTTCATGAAGCAAATGGGAACAAATCCCTGTGGCTACAGTACTCTGTGCTGTGGTGAAGTTCTTGAGGGTTAGTGTTGTACCAGAGGTGCTGCTCTCTTCAACTACTGGTGCGTGCTTTTATGTCTCTTGCCCAATGGTGGTGTAAAAGTAAGTGTGGGCTCATCTGGAATACAGTGTGCTCTGCTGCTCATTCCAGCTCCAGAAGTTCAGAGGCTGGAAGCTGGGATACTGGGCATCCATTCCCAGGACTATGATAGACTGTGGACACCTCTCTTTGCCTCAGTTTACTCATTGGTAAAACAGAGAGAATAATTTTGACTCCCACCCCCTTTGTATTATTAGGTGCCTTATTGTGGTACCTAGGAGCCCCAGTCATGGCTGCACAAACACAGCATAAAAACAGACCTGCCCCAAGTGGCTAGGAGTCTTTGGGGTCTCTGAAGGGTACAGTGTGCGCTGCTGTTCACAGCTAAACTTGGGGGCTGAGAGAGTGAGGGAGCAGTCCTGCACTGGCCTCAGTGGTTCTTTTTAGATCAAGTGAGTTTTCTCCCTTCTCTGATTTAATAATAAGAGGCCTCAGCCAATTCTGGAAACTTCATCTCCTCAGGTAGGTAAATAATCTGTCCCTCATTGGCAGGGAATAGTGACCCTTCAAGGTGAAGGAAGGAGTTTGTTTCCATGCTAGGCTGTTCTCCAGGGACTTTCCTGGTGGGGTGAGCTGTGGGACAGTCTGAAAATAAAGTTGGAGACAGTGGAATCGTGCTTGTGAGATGGAACGGCCATGTGTCAGTGGGTCCATCTCCTCTGTAAGTGGCTAACCCAGTGCAGCTCTGTTCCCAGAGGAAGCTGTTATTTTCTTGCTCTTGGTGCTCTGCATGCCAGGCTGCCCAAGCAGGGGAGGCTGCGAGTCCAACCCTGGCAGGTCTGCTGGAGTGCTGCTGGTGGGATGGGGGCTCTGACAGCTTGGCCAGGGCAGGCAGTGTCAGGGAGAGAGAGAGATGTTTTTAGCTGCTACTGGCAAAGCTTGAAGTAATTTGCTTAAACTCTGATTACAGGTTAATCCTGGATGAACAGAGGGCAGAAATGGCACTGAGTGCGGGGCAGAGAGGGGTCACGTTCTTGTAGGGAGGGGTGGGCTCTCTACTGCACCTCTCCCCCCTGCCATGCCCTACCCCATGTGATTTGGTTCTTTGTTCCTTCCTTTATAGGACTCCTGAAGCCTCTTTCAAGGCACGCTTGACCATGGACAGCAGGAAGTGCAGCACAGCTTCCAAGTGTCACTGGGGCTGACTGAGCAGAGGGAGGAGCTGCCAGCTAATGCACCGCTCACTCACCACCCTCCAGGGCGCAAGCCGATGTACAGAGATTCAGCTCTCTGTGTCCATCCTGGGGAGGGAAGTGCAATCAGACTCCTTCTTGGAGGGCTTTCAGGCAGCTCCCAGGGAAGCATGTTAATTTGCAGAGCAGCAGGGAAAGTGGAGTGAGGTATTTCCTTCTCTGACAGCACTCTCAAAGGTCACAGCAGAGCACCTGCAAAGCTGGAGACCACAGAAGTTTCCAATTACAAGGAAGAAAAGAAGGCAGAAGGGATTTCTCCCTGCAGTGGCTGAGAGAAAGTGACGGGATTGTACAGTGCTGTGGGTACGTCAACGGGGTGCATGGATCTGCTTCTTCCTCCCATTTCTTCTGTGTGATATTTGATCTTTCCTCGATCCTTCAGGGGCTGCTCGTTTGGGTAGTAATGGGCACTATATGTTCAGCACCATTGGGAAGCTTTGAGCAGTCTTGGGAGGGAGGACACAGCAGCCATGGGCAGCGTTTTGAAACAACCTGTTGGTTCCCGGTACTGGGAGGAGCATAGCTTAAAGATTGCTACTTGGAACGAAGACAGCTGCAGCAAAGTGATCAGTAAAATTTCCCCTTGTCTGCCACTCCCTGGCCTGTTTCATGAACAGAGGAGGCAAAAGGGAGCATGTTCTCTGGGTGATTTGCTTCAGAGCATGGACTTGGTGGCAGACAAAAAACTCTCACCTGAGGGTGCCTGCTGAGAATCCATCCCACCACCCTCTGTGCTATGAATTGCCAGGGTGTGAAGGCTGAGGTTGGACTGGATTCCACTCGTGTCAATGATGCTGCGTTGGGGAAACCCACAGATTTCCAGACCTAACCCCCCAAGCCTTCTGCCTGCTCAGGAGGAGGGAGTGTGGACACAGAATTGACTGTTCTGGCTTGGATCTTTAAGGCAGCTGCCTGTATGGTCGTATCTCTGGGACTTTTAATTTAATTGTCTACCTTTTATCTTTGAAACCAAAGGGACTGAGCTGAGGGAACGTTGTCTGGGTCTTCTGGGGCCTCCTGTGAAACCCTGTATCGGTGGAAAGAGGCTGCAAAGAGCTCAGGCCCAGGAACGAAGGTTCTGCTGCCGCTGCTCCTCTTCATCCCTTCATGGCCATTAGCTGGGTGGAGGGACAGGAGCTGGAGCCTCTCTCATCGGGGTATGGTGCACTTTACTTGGTATCTGGTTTGCATGGTTGGAGCTTTACTCAAGTGACTGCTCATTCCCAGCTCATGTGAAAGATCCTGGGTGTCTGGCTTCTGGGAAGACTCTGAAACTGAATGGGGGAAAACCTGGACAACAGTGTGGTTATGCCTCTATCTGCAAGGGGGGTGTCAGAGCCCCAGAAAGCAGCCGGGACTCGGGTATAAAACAGATTTGCACCATTCCTGTGCTCTAAGGGTGTGGCCTGGCAACAGACCCTTCGTGGTGGTGCAGGTGATCCTTAGTCTATGTGCCTTGGGGATCCTTTGTCTGGAAACAAGACCTCAAATAGGAGTAGTCTGTATTCCCTTCCCTGTAGTGGCCATGGCAGAACACCTAGAGCTGCTGGCAGAGATGCCAGCTGTGGGCAGGATGAGCACGCAGGAGCGACTGAAACACGCACAGAAGCGCCGGACACAACAGCTGAAGAAATGGGCCCAGTGTGAAAAAGAGGCACAGGGCAAGAAGACCAAAGTGGAAAAGAGGAGGAAGAACAGCAGCAAGGAGAAGCGAGTTCTGTTCCCAGACAGCATCAGGCTGCTGGAGGCAGCATCTCGTAATGACGTGGAGGAAGGTAGGAAGGGTCACTATGAGAGATGGGGCTGGGGGCTGTGGGGTGTGGACATAGGTGCTGTATGTGAAGGTAGTGGGGTGGGGGTGGGCGGGGTAGCAGGTGCCCCCTTGGGAGGCTTATTTTTAACAATATCTTCAAGCAGAAATTGTTCAGAGACAAAGGGTCCAGCTGCAGTGGAATTTGAAGGACTCTTGGGTTGAATTCTGTAGGGCGTGTGACATCATTCCTCTCCTCCTACCAGCGGGCCATGGGCTGTAAATATCAGCTTGGTTTTGCATTTCCCCTAAGCAAGGATCATCCCATTGTGGGATGATCTTTCCATATGGGCTCCTTGCCACTGGAGCAAGAGCTGAATCGTTTTGTTGAAGGCTGAAGCCTGCTTGCATGACATAGGGCCCTGAAGAGTCTGTGGGTCACCGTCTCTGGTTGCAAGGGAATCTGTTTTCCCCTTCCTGTATTGTAGGGGGTGTAGGTAATCCTGTCTGTCCTTGCATGCTTACTGTCTTTTAGAACATGAGCAGTCCAGGGCAGCTGTCTCTGGACAGAGCACCCACAACCTGCTGTGGAGGCACATTTGCCCTTCCCCTCTTTGCGTGACCGGGGAAGTTTTCTTGGGGGGGGGGCAAACAAGCTGAGATGTGAAAACTTCAGACTTTATTTATATAATACAGATGATAAACAAATGACAGCCAACTTGCTGAAGGGTGATGGTTCTGTGACAGCAGTCTGCTTTCAGTGTACTGAAGAACATGTTGTTCTGTTTACACTAATCCCTTGTTTGAAGTCACTGAGGCCTGGGCACCGTTCTGTGACTCACTGAGTGCCCTCACCTGATGTCGAGCTCACTGCACGGAGAGCAGAGGGCCTGGATACCAATTTCACAGGTCCCTCTCCCCATGCCGGTATGCCTAGCTCTTCTGGCTTTCCAGGTCTGTTACTGTTTTGTTTTACAATGGTGGCAGCACCAGAACAAAACCAGCTACTCTGGCTAGCAGGAGGTGGTAGGAAAGCATGACAGAGGAGTCTCATCCCATCTACAATCTCAATAAGAGTCCCTCCCTGTACCAAACACGCAGCTGCCTGCCCCAAATCCTATGCCAGGTTATTGGTCCCCTGAGACTCTCTTTCCTTGTACAGTGTACTGTAGCATGCAACACAGAACTAAAATTCTTGGAGGCTGTCAGTTGGTGGCACACAGCCTCCCAGGGAACAGTTTGGTCTCGAGGAAAGCTGGGCTTTGCTTCCTAATGCTGTGGAGGATGTGAGTAAAACTGCAAGGCGAAATGTGCCTGTGCTTTATACTGCATTCAGTTTACAGCCTTGATGCACTGCAGGAGACAAATGACTGGGAAAAACCAGAGAACGGGACAAAGAGCTGGGCGGGGGGGGGGGGGGGGGTCATAGGTCTTCTCAGTTTGTTGCTTCACTGATTTATTAAGTCCCATCTGCTCCACCCCTTCTGCAAGAGCAGTATTTTTCCTCCAGTGTATCTTCTATGTTCGGAATGGTGCAAAGGGCATAAGTAGCTACAAAGTTTGACATACCAAGGGAGTTTGGTTCCAGGAAATAGCTGGATTTAATGAGGCAAAACTCGTCTGTGTCTCTTGCAGCTGGGTGATCATGGTTAAAAGGCAAGTGATGTTGCAGGAGTGTTACCAACATTGAACTCGGATCTGCTGAGAAAGAAGTACTGCAGGGAAAGCTTCTAGTGAGAAAAAATGCGTCAAGCAAGTGCTTTCAGCTCCTGCTACAGACTAACCAGAATTGTGTTTTGGAAATCACATACTTTGATTTGCACCTTTTAAAACTAATTTCTGTAGAATCCCACAGATATTCCTAATTTTTCTTGAGAACTTTTTGGCTGGAGTCGTAACATATTGTGATGTTCTCCTGCAGTTAATGAAGTCTTTAAGTAATGGGTGGCTGTAGCTGGTTGAGCTCGTCACTTCATTGAAACAAACAAGAAGTCCTGTGGCACTTTTAAAGACCAACAAATTTAGTTTTCACATAAGCTTTCATGGGTGTAGTCCCACTTCATTAGATGCAAGAAAATGGAAAAAACTTAAAGTAATGAGGGGAAGGATGAATCTTATGTTTGTTTCACTGTATCTGGTCAGATTACTGCAGCAAATCAAGCAAGCTGTATAGATTCAAACAGTGTAGAACAATATATAAGAAAGTGATGAGGTTGAAAGAGATGAGAATCACTGTAATGACAAACAGAGGAGGAGTCTTGTGGCACTGTTACAGAGAGTTACAGTTTGTAAAGCCAGTTCATGTCTCTAGTCAAACCCAAATTGCTGGTGTCAAATTTTCATATGAATTCTAACTCTTTGGTTTCTCTTTGAAGCTTTAATTTGGGATTAGCCTGTGACAGACATGTCCATGCCCAGAGCGATTGGGGAGATTGAAGTGATTTCCCCTATTGGTTTTTGAATGTTGCCATTTCTAATGTCAGATTTGTGTCCATTTATTCTTTTGTGCAGAGACTGTCCTGTTTGTCCAATGTGCAAGGTGTGTGTGTGTGTGTGTGTGTGTGTGTGTGTGTGTGTGTGTGTGTGGCATTTCTGACACATGATGGCATAAATCACATTGCTGGATGAGCAGGTGAATGAGTCACTGGTGGAGTAGCTGGCTGATTAGCTCCTATAATAGTGTCTTTTGTGCAGATATGTGGGCAAAGTTGGCAGCATGGTTTGTTGCAGGGATATGTCCCTGCTTTAAAGGCTGTGTTGTTAGGTCTGTAGTTGCTGGTGAGTATCTGGTTAAGGTTGGAGGGCTGTCTGTAAGCAAGGAGAGGTCTCTCATCCAAGGCTTGAGAGAGTGAGGGATTATCTTGTAGGATAGTCTGTAGATCTGGATGAAGTGCTGTAAAGGGCTATATTGGAAGCTGTAAGTAATGACCAGTGCCATTCTGCTGTTTTTCCTTCTTGGGCTCCTCCTGTAGTGGTTGACTTCTGGATACCCACTTGGCTCTGTCAATCTCTTTCTTGACTTCCTCAGCTGGGTATTGTAGCTTTAAGAATGCTTGATAGAGATCCTGAAGGTGTCTGTTCCTGAGGGATCGGAGCAAATGTGGTTATACCTTAGGGCTTGGTTGTAGACAATGGATTGTGTGGTGTGTCCTGGATGAAAGCTTGAGGATGTAGAAAACTACAGTGGTCTGCAGGTTTTCAGTATTGGGTGGTGGTAATGTGTCCATCACTTATTTGTACTGTAGTGTCTGGAAAGTGGATCTTCTGTGTAGACTTGTCCAGGCTAAGGTTGATCGTGGGGTGGAAATTGTTGAAATCTCTGTGGAATTCTTCAAGGACCTCCTTTCCGTGGGTCCAGATGCTGAAAATGTCATCTGTATAGCACCTGTAGGGGAGAGGTACTTGGGGTTGAGAGCTGAGGACATGGTGTTCTATGTCCTGTTCAGTGGAGCGAAATGAAATGACAAAATTATATTGCTGCTTTGTTCTCTCTGGATATTAAGGTGCCAGCTGAAGGTGAGCTAACGGCTTTAAAGGGCTGGTTACTGTGAAGTCAATACATTGTTATCAGTGGCTTGTTATAATCACTTGTTAATGCACAAACCACTCCAGTGAATAGTGGGTTTACTAGCCCCTCATAGCCTGACACCTAATCTGGGTGCAGTTTACACTAGTCATAGTGACTGTGTAAATTATCCAGCTGGACAGGCGGGATTGACCGCTCACATGTCTGGAAACATAGAGACTTCATTTAGCAGCATCTGTGAAAGGAGCAGCCCAAGTCATCACATCCCGAGGTAATGCCCTTCTAAGAAACCTGCCTTGCCAACTGCTGAGAGTGATGAAGGGTTGCGGTTCCGGGTCCTGATCCTCCTGATCTTCATCTCTTGGGTTAGCCTTGGGCTAGCTGGCTCGTGGGCATTATAATCATTCTCTTTGCCCAGTTCTGGCTTTTGAATAGGAGAAAGCACTTATGCTTACTCGTCCCATCCACGAACCTCCAGACTGTTGGAGGAGGTGGTTTGCTGGGTGTTGCCTCTCCTTGATTGTATTCCTCTCCCAGACACCTTACTTTTGGGGTTGAAAGAGGGATTCTCTCCAGTTCCTGCCTTCACTGTAGTTCATTGGTTACTCAAGCAACGGCCGAGTGACTATGCCACAAGTCTCGTCACTTCCACTGCTGCCTACAGCATTCTGCCTCATGTGCCTGAGAAAGATCTGAACAGCAGCAGAGCAGGAGCTGTTTGCAGACTCAGGAAGACAACACTGCATCTGGTCGTGTTTGGGAGGTTCCCTTCACAACTGCAAGGGTAGAAGTATCCAACTGATATTGCCTTAACTTCTGCATTGTGCTCGTCAGCAGCTGGTTTCCATTTGTCATTGAGAAATGGCCAAATGGATTTTTTTCAGACTTTGGTTATTTATTTTAAAAGAGTGAAATATAACAAAAACATAATATGTCTTTCCCTTTCTTTGCAAGCTACAAAGATTCGGTGACAATTTTATAATTTCATATTCTTGCTGTGTCTGGCATACTAAGATGTCAACTGAAAATTAACAACTTATAAATAACGGTATAGTCAACAGGTACATAAAAGCCTGTAGTAACATAGATGTTAGGCACTGTGTGAAATTACATACATTTAACTCTTGTAAACTGATAATATTTTATACTGGTATTTGCTGAAGTCCTGTGTAATTCCCCCTAAAATATGATAACCTATAAATTTTCTGCATCTTCTCAGGGTTTTGAATGCTGTTCTTATTTCGTTCCATGTTAGAAAGAGCTGGAACTCCAGCAGGGAATAAGGAAGTGTCTAGAATCCCATAGCCTTGCCAGCAAGAGCCTATCAGGTTTACTAAGGGAGGGGAGAGCAGTGTGGTGAATTGAAGTTAGAGATTTGGGGCCTGGGTTCTTATTTCCGAGCGGTCTATTTATTGGTTGTGGGATCATGGACAGTCGCATCAATCACTGTGTCTCAGTTTTCTTTTTCTGAAATGGGGGACTAATGATGTCTATATGTCCTTCTACAGTGCTTTGAGATGTCACATAAAAAACCATATAAGTATCTGTTTATTTTTAATATGTTATGTTGTAGATGCTGCATAGTGAGATTGGTCCACTGGGGCATTATCTGCTCTAATACCCAGTGGTAAGTGCAGCGTCTTAGGCTGGGAGCTGCTGTCTGGAGGATGATTTATGGGGGAAAGAATTCTTAATCTTGTTTCACTTTCCTCTTTGTGCTCTTACTCTCTGACTGGATTGGGCAATTTATAACAGTATATCTCTTTTATCTCCTCTCCACACCTGTCACAGGGTGACAAAGTGCTGCGTGTTGGGGAGCATATGACTGCTTTCGTCTCCAGTACCCGTGGGTTCCCCTGAAGTTCCAGAACCCAGCTGCTGAGTGGCTGGGCTTAACCATTCTGAGCTGGGACTTCTTCAACATGGGGTGCTTATTTTCTGTGTTATATGGGAAGGGAGCTGCCATCTGCTCTAATTATGCCGTTACAGGTGATCTTTGGGCTCATGGCAAGTGGGCAGTGTAGTCCTGCTTCATGACAACACAGTTTGTTAGAGGCGGGATCTACCAGTTCCTGGTAACTGTGTGAAGGCAGCAGTGTCCAGGGCACGTGGCTTGGGAATCTGAACCCATATCCCTTGAGTGCCTGTAGGTGTTCAGCACAGACACGTCAACTTCATGTTTCTGGGGGTGATTGGTCCATTTCTCAGGGAAGGGTAGATGTTTCCCAGCAAGGGGTAACTCTCATTGGAGGGAGCGATCTGAGTAACTCAGCCAAAGGCTGTGGGTCAATTCTAGGAGTGGGCGGGTGAGGTTCTGTGGCCTGCACTGTGTAGGAGGTCAGACTAGACGATCACAATGGTCCTTGCTGAACTGAAAGTCTAGGACTCTAGGAGAACTCTGAGTGGTGAATTTCATCTTCTGGATCACTTAACAGAAACTCTTTGTGGAGTTGGAGGATGGAATTTCTCCCAACTTTTTCCTGCAAGAGCCTAGAAGCATCTCTGTGGGAATCCAGAACACAAAAAAGGAAAAACACAATGTGCAGACCCCAGCGCAGGATTTGCACTCAGGCCTTTGCATGGGGCAGCAGTTGCTCCTCCCACACTCCATTCCTGGTAAGAATGGGACCAGCCCATTTTTTCTGAATCAACAATTACCAACTTGATTGTCTGTGGTAATCTGCACTGCATTGCCTGTAAGTGTCCCTGGGAGCCAAGATCCAAGGGGGCAGCCGTGTTAGGTTAGTTTGGTAAAACAAACAAACAAGGAGTCCTGAGGCACTTAGACTAACAAATATAGCCAGTGTCTCAAGACTAAAGTTGGGAGGTTACTGCTTTGGGAAAGGTAGGCTGATTAGGGGTTTGCAGTGCTGAAGTGTCCTGATTCATTTCGTAGCTCTTTATTGTCAGATTAGCAATACCTCAAAGCTGGATTTGGGATATGAGTCCAATGCAAATCATGTCTGTCACCGCTCAGTCAGTGGGGCCAGACATACAGCTGCAGAAGTTTACCTTGGTGTACAGTAAATCTGTCTCAGGGGACCAGCTAAGCAGGGGCAGGCTGGGACTTGCAAGTGAGACACCCAAGAAAACCCAACATGCTGTGACCAATGGCGATGATGAGCCAGCTGAGAAGTGGTGTAGAGAGAAACCCTCATCTTTTGTTCTCAGTTCACATCTCCCGATGCTGTATTCAAGAACTGAGGGGTTGATATTTGTGTCCCACCCAGATTTTTGTTCACCTAATTGTGGCCTGCCAGCCCCAATACCCCTGCAGTTTCAGTCCTACGTGGTATTTTGGTCTCTGATTGATGCCCTAAACCAGGGGTACTCAAACTTTTTGCGAGCCGGTCCACATTCAGCCTTCCACCATTGACCAGGGTCCACAAACAACTAGGGTGGGGGGGGTGAGTGGGAGCAGGGGGGTGATGTCAGGAGTGGGGGGCGGCAATGCTGGGAGCGGGGGGGGAGGGGTGAGTGGGAGTGGGGGGTGGCAATGCTGGGAGCGGGGGGGGGCGAGTGGGAGCCGCAGCGGCGATGCCGGAAGCGGGGGGGCGGCGATGCCGGAAGCGGGGGCGGCGATGCCAGGAGCGTGGGGGGGCGAGTGGGAGCAGCAGCAGCGATGCCGGAAGCGGGGGGGCGGCGATACCGGAAGCGGGGGCGGCGATGCCGGGAGGGGGAGGTGCCGCCAGGAGGGGGGCAGCGGCTGCGCAGCAGGCTCCGTGGGGGGGGGGGAGCACAGCGAGCAACAGAAGTTGCTCAGCTGCCCTTAGAGCAGGGGTACTCAAACGGCCTTCATGCAAATAGGCCACTGTCGCGGTCCACCAGAAACCTCTTTGCGGTCCGGATTGTGGACCGCGGGCCGCCATTTGAGTACCCCTGCCCTAAACTATTGAGTAGTGTTAACTGTGCAGTGCTGATTGGCAGTGCTGGGGCTTCCAAAGAAGAGATGACCATTACATGTGCGATGCACTGTCTGGCTCTGTCCTGAGTAGATAATGACACACTCTGGTCCTGAAATGAAAAGGCAGATTGGTTAAAAATAGCGATAATCCAAACCAGCTGAATCTCAGCATGAGATGACTTGGTTACGGGCTGCAGGAAAGGAACAGAAAAGGAGCTCTGTGGCTTTTAGCTTTAAGCTTTGCAGGGCAGAAACTGCTGGCTCAGCAGGCCTGGCACTGAAAACTCTCTGTACAAGAGGTGCAGCTTCCCTACATTGCCTTGCAACTTGGGGGTATAACCTCTGGCAGAATGGCTTCTGTGGCCTGCCCAGTCTCTGGCCTCTGCCACCAGCATTGGACTCAGATCAATTAAGTCATTTTGCACAGGCCACTAAACTGTTTTGTAACTCTTCACAGTCTGATTTGGACTTCATTATCTTGAGTGGCTTTGTGTCATCTGCAAATTTTGCCTCCTCACTGTTCACCACTTTTCAAGATTATTTATAAGTATGTTGAACAGCATTGGTTGCAGTACAGACCTCTGGGGGATGCCACTGTTAACTGCCTTCTATTTTGAAAAGTGGCCATTTGTTTCTGCAAAAAAACCAAGGAGTCATGTGGCACTTTAAGACTAACATGACTCCTTGGTTTTTTTTGCTGGACTAGACTAACACAGCTATCCCTTTGGCAATTGACATTTGTTTCTGCCCTTTATCTCCTTTCTTAACCAGTTACAGATCAAGGAGAGGACCTTCTCTTATCCCCTGACTACTTACTTTGCGGCCTTTGATGCATTCTGAAAATCCCAAGTATATTGTATCCAGTAGATCACTCTTGTACACATGCTTGTTGTGTACCCTTCAAAGAATTCTAGTAGAGTGGTGAGGCATTATATCCTTTCACAAAACCATATTGATTCTTCCTCAGCAGATCCTATTTGTCTGAGCATCTGGTAATTGTTTTCTACTATAATTTCAGCCAGTTTGCCTGGTACTGAGTTAAGCTAACCTGCTTGTAATTGCCAGGATTGCCTCTGGAGCCTTTTTAAAAAATTGTCAACATATTAGCTCTCCTCCAGTCATCTGGTACGGAAGCTGATTTAAATGATAGATTACACACCACAGTTAGTACTTGTGCAGTTTTACATTTGAGTTCTTCAGAACTTCTGGGTTAATCCCACCTTCTGGTGACTTCTGACTGTTTACTTGTTCCAAAGTCTTCTCTGACACCTCAGTCAGGGACAGTTCCTCAGACTTGTCATCTGAGAAGAGTAGCTCAGTTTTGCGAATCTCCCTCACCACCTCAGCTGTGCAGATTGATGCAAGGAATTAGTTTTGTTTCTCTGCAATGGCCTTATGTTTCTTGAATGCTCCTTCAGCTGTTTGATTGTCCAGTGGCCCCATTGCTTGTTTAGTGGGTTTCCTGTTTCTGATGAACTTCAAGTTTTTAATGATGTTACTTCTTCTCTCTTTGACTAGCTGCTCCTCCAATCCTTTTTGGGCCTTCCTAATTATATTTTTACACTTCACTTGCCAGAGTTTATAATCCTTTCTATTGTCCTCAATAAGATTTAACTTCCACTTTTTAAATGACACCTTTTTGCCTCATCAATTTGCTGTTTAGCCACAGTGGCACTTTTCAGCCCTCTTACAGTGTGTTTTCTTTCTTTTTATTTTTTTTAAATTTGGGGTATACATTTTAAATCAGGGTATCGAACTCATGACCCACAGTTTGAATCAGGCCCACCAAGGTTCCTGATCCATCCAGTGGAGCTGCTGCTTGGGCTGTGCCTGGGAGCTCTCTGCAGGAGCAGCAAACACCAAGGACGGGCTCCCAGCACAGCAGAGCATGCTTCTGACTCATTCACATGATCCCAGCCATAGCACAGGGGAACAAAGGAAGCACTGCAGCCAATCCTGGCTCAGCTCTGCTGTGGTCTGCCAACTAATTGCAGTCACAGTCACAGCAGGCTAGGCTGGGCTCCTGGACAGCCATCACCCACAACCCACCCCAAGTGTTCACCATCAGTCTGTCTATATGCTAATTTGATTGACAGCACATTACACAAATCACAAATAAGAATAAGTAGTAGTAGCTGGGGCCCACATGGGACTGAGCCAGTCAAAAGCCATCCGGGACTGTGCAGCATGCTGAACGATTGACAGTGAGTGTGGAGGGGAAGAGAACAGGGGAGAGGCAGGAGCCCAGCCTGTCTGTAGCTGTGTCTGTGTCTGAAACTGATTGATTGATTTGCCACTACCTGCTAGGGGAAGTCGAAAGGGAAGGGGAGGGTCTGGAAGCTCAAAGGGCAGGGAAAAGGGAAGGTGTTGTGTTGGAGAGCCTGTGGGGTTGGGGGAAGGAAAATGGGAGCCCATGCTGCTCTGAACATGGCAGGGGAAAGGGTTGGAGAACCTGTGTAGACACATGGCCTGCAACAGGTGTCCTGCCCTCCAATGTGGCCTCCCACACTGAATGAGTTTGATACCCCTGATTTTAAACTGAGCATCAGTTATGATGTCTTTAAAAAGTTACCATGCGCTTTGCAGAGTTTCACTTTTTATGTTGTCCCTTTTAATTGTAACTAACTTCATCATTTTTGTATAGTTCCCCCTTCTGGAGATAAAATGCTACCGTAACGTCTGTCCCTCTGTCCCGACCAGGATGTTCAATTTTATTATGTTACAGTTACTGTTACCAAGTGGTTTAGCTTTATTCATGTCTTGGACCAGATCAGAGGTGCCCAACCTTTTTGAGTGAGGGGCCGCGTTGCAATTCTTTTCTCTGTCAGGGAGCCAGTGAGAAAATTTTTGGTAGATAAGACTTACAAATTGATCTTATTAATAAACTTTAATACAATAATGATTACTGTGATATTTGGCATTCCTTTTGCTTGCACTGTGTGCAGAGGACAAGGGGTGCAGGGGTGCCTGTGTGAGGGGGCAAGGCAGGACAGGGGAGCATGGCAGAGGAGAGGAGGGGGGGCTGTAGGCATGCTGTGCACAGGGCAGGAAATTGACAGGGCCCCAGCTCCCAGGCTCTTGTGGCTGCTTTGTGGACTTGATGAAAGCCCTTGATGGGCCTGAGTCTGGCCCCTGGGCTGCAGGTCAGACAAGCCTGGACCAGATCCTTTGCTTCCCTTAGGATTAAAGGCTGGTCTACACTACAGAGTTTGACTATCCAGTGGAGGGGTATACACTGAATCCTTCTTCCACTGATGGAGCTCCCTTCTATGCTGATGAAATAAAACTACCTCAGCAAGAGGCAGAGGACCTACTTCAGTGTAGTTAATGATGCAGTGTCATGGTAGAGGCTGTGTTCCTCGCATCAGCTTCTGGCTGTCATTCTTGTTCATTTTCGTGAAATTGACAAGCAAGCTGGGCAGCTGGAGGTCAGCCGCCTCCCCTGGAGAGCTGAGTGGCTCGACCCCGCTCCTGCCAGGAGTGTGCAGGGTGAGAGGCCCTGGGCAGATTCCCAGGTTTGATGGGGGGAAGTCTTTGTCAATTTTGTAGCTCCACTGCGAAATTGACAAGGCTGCCCTGCTCCCTGGGAGCTGGCAGAGTGATGAGATTGAGGAAGGGGTCACAGGGGAGTTGGTCTCCCAGTAGGGAGATGTCTGAGGAGCCCAGAGCCCCAGTTCTCAGCTCCCCATATGGCCCCTCTTCAGTCGGTGGAGATGTTCCTGGTGAAGCCATACACCGAAAGCCCAAGGGAGTAGTACGGACATCAGCCCCTGCAGTTATTAATGCAGTGGGTGTAAGTCAACCTAACATAAGTTGTCTGATCTTAGTGTTGCAGACAAGGCCTAAATCAAGAATTCCCCCTACTCTTCTGGGTTCTGGAACTAACTGCTCCAAGAAGCCGTCATTTAGACTGTCAAGAAACTTTATCTCTGCAGGTGCTGTGTATCCAGTCAGGACTGGGATGGTTGACATCCCCCATTATTACTGAGTTTATTTGTATAGGTTTTCAAATTTCCCTGGGCATTTCAAAGTCATTAGTGCTATCTTGGTCGGGTGGTTGGTAATGCGTCCCTATCCCTATATTCTTATTATTAGAGCATGGAAATATTGTCCATGGAGATTCTATGGGACAGTTTTGTTCATTTATGATTAGTTCATTTGATTCTAGGCTTTCTTTCACACATGGTGCTGCTCCCCTACCAGTATGATGTATTCTGTCCTTCTGAGATATTTTGTACCATGGTGTTACTGTGTCCCATTGATTCACCTCATTCCACCAACTTCTGTGATGCCTGTTATGTCAATATCCTCATTTCATATGTGGCACTCAAGTTCACCTATCGTAGACTCATAGACTCTTAAGACAAGGGTCTCAAACTCAAATCACTTCGAGGGCCGCATGAGGACTAGGATATTGGCCCTGAGGGCTGCACCACTGAAACCTTTTCATACAATGATGTGGAAGTACAGTAAAAAATGAAGAGTAATATAGTATGGTAATAAAAGTCAATTTATTACTTTTTTGAAACCGTAACATGAAGTCTGTGCTAATTTGGCAGTCTTTCCAAAGCCAAAACACATATTTCCTTTTAGAATTGCTTCCATTCAAGATGGCAAAATCATCAAAAAGACAAAGAGTAAACAAACAGACTTAAAATTTTACATTTTAAGTCAGTGGTTCTCAATCTTTTTTGGTTTGAGGATGAAGGACCACCGGTTAATTTAATTAAAATTTAATTTATTGATGTTAATTGAAATAAATTAATTGCAGTTTGAGTTATTAAAATTGAATAAAATTTAATTGAAATTAAATTTTTATAAAGGTTTTAGTTTTTTTTAATTAAATTGTTTTAGAGGATTTTTGGTTTTTTTGTTTTAAAAAGAGAGGGCTACATGTATCCCCAAGCCAGGAGGGGAGGAGAGCAGCCACATCCTAGGACAGGCTGCAAACAGGTTGGTCAGAGCCCTCCACAGGACTGTAAATAAGCAGACCCCTGCCTGGCGCTGGGACCAGGGGTGAGGGAAACACCCTCCCCACCACCTGCTCAAATTTGGCCACACTGGGGTTGGCAGAGGAGGAAACACCTCCCACCCACCTGCCCACTCGAATTTGGCTCCAGTGGGGCTGGCATAGGGGAAAACACTCGCTGCCCACCTGAATTTAGCCATCCTGGGGTTGGCAGAAGGGGAAACAACCCCCACCCACCTGTCCGCTTGAATTTGGCTGAGTGTAGCTGGCAGAGGAGAAAACATCCCCTGCTTGCCACAATTTAGCAGCAGTGGCCCAGGCGGAAGAAAAAACACTACCTCACCCTCCTGGGGGGAACACCCCCTGCCTGTGCCGGGACCGGCAGCTGGGAAAGCACTGAGGCCTGTGCTGTGGCTAGTGGTAGGGCTTTCTGGTGCTTCCCCAGAATGGAGCCCCCTGTGAACCCTCCCCACAGGCTTAGGCCGCCCTCCTTTAAGGCCCCTCCACCTGAGCCTTGTCTGGACTGCTCAGCCTGCTTCAGCTGCTCGATCAGTTGCTGCATGTGAATAGGGCAGCTAACGATCAAGTGCTGCATGTGAATAGGGCAGCTCCCAGGCAGCAGTTCAGTTCCTCACTGTCAGTGGCTGATAACACGGGGGGGGGGGGAAGCTGCTTGGTCTCTGTCTGCAGAGAGGCTCAGCATTTGAAAACTCCAAGGTTGGAAAGGTGGGAGCCCCAGGATTCTGGGGGTTATCAGGGGCCGCAGGAGGCAGCTCTGCAGGCCACGTGTTTGAGAACCCCTACTCTAAGGTCAGAAGCAATGTTCCCTGTAAGCTATGCAGCACCCCGCTGCTGCCCCACGCAGGAGACACTGCCAGCTGCACACAGCCAGCAGGCAGAGTCTCTACCTGGCTGGAAGACACTGTCTTTCAGCTGGCTGAGAGCTCCTATGGAGCTGGGAGTTTTTAAAACTCCCGCCCAGAGAAGCTCTGATGGAGCCTGCTCAGAAGCTCTGAGTATGCCCCATCAGTGCTCCTCCGGCTGGAGGAGCCATGGCTGTGGTGTGCGGTGCCGCGCCACTCAAGCGGCCAGGTAAGGATGTGGAGGGTTGGGGGTCCGGTTGGCTAGGGTGTTACCAGGGGCAGTTAGGGTGGGAGGAAGGAGATTGGGCTGGGTTGGGAGCAGGGAGCTGATGGCAGAGCAGGGGATGGGATTGTGCTGGCTGGGGGTGGGGGGGAATGACAGGAAATTGGGAGCCAGGATTGGGCCAGCGTAGGGGCAGGATTGGGGCTGTGGGGGGGCGGCCTGCGCAGTGATCAAAGTAAGTTGCTCAGCTGCCCCAGGGCCTTAGAGGGAACATTGAAGGGACCAATATGATCATCTGTTCTGACTCCTGTGCAATGCAGGCCACAAAACCTCACCTACCTACTCCTGTGATAAACCTCAAACCCAGGTGTGTCCAACTTTTTTGGGTGAGGGGCCACATTGCAATTCTTTTCTCCGTTGGGGAGGGCCGGTGAGAAAATTTTCGGTAGATAAGATGCACCAGTGGATCTTATTAATAAACTTTAACAAAATAATGATTACTGTGATATTTGGCATTGCTTTTGCTTGCACTGTGTGCAGAGGGCAAGGGGAGGCAGGGGTGCCTGTGTGAGGGGGCAAGGCAGGGTGCGGGGAGCAAGGCAGAGGAGAGGAGGGAAGAAGGGTGAGGTGGGGGGAGCAGAGCAGCTGGGTGGCAGCTACTACCTGACAGGTACCCCACCAACTCTGCTCTCCTCACTCCCTGCCAAGCACTGCTTAGGGAAATCCAGCCCCTGAACAGATCTCTCGCCAGGCCCTGCCTTCCTGCAGCTGTGTGCAGGGTGGGAATTGACAAGGGCCTCGGCCAGCCCCAGCTCTCAGGATCTTCTGGCAGCACTTCGTGGGTGGGATGAAAGCCCTTGGTGGGCTGGAGTTCAGCCTCTGGGCCACAGGTTAGACAAGCCTGTTCTAACCTATGACTGAGCTGTTAAAGTCCTCAAATCATGGTTTAAAGACTAATGTATAGACAACCTACCAGCATGGGGCATGGCTCACTCGCTATAGAGGAAGGTGATGCAACCCCCCCCCCCATTCTTTGCCAATCTGTTGTGGGGGGAAAGTCTCTTCTGATCGGAAATATGGTGATCAGCTGAACCCTGAGCATGTGAGCAACACTCACCAGCCAGACGCCCAGATATCTTAGTATTTTGGCTGCTAGGGGTTTGTATATAAGCACTGAAAAATGTCCCTTTTTAGCTGTTTGTCATTATGTGAGGTAATTGAATAGGGCTCTTCATTTCTGTTTCTTGTCAGATGAAGCAACAGCTTTTGCACATTTCTGACCTAGGCTCTGTTTGAAATGAAGGGCTTTTTATGCCTTCCTCAGCTTTATTGTTAGTCTGTGCAGCAGGATAGTGTCTGGTCATTGTTCCTCTGCCTCTGTGAGTCGTCTCACTAAGTTATTTCAAAGGCCTTTTTATCCCTTCCTGCTTAACATACACGCTAGGCAGCCACTGGGAAGTATAATCCATTATGCTGGTCTCATGACTGCTGACCTGGACCAGTACCTCTGTGCAATTGGAGGCTGGCTGTCAGGCCTGGTCCTTCCATAGAAGCGACCTAGGCAGTTGCCTAAGACACTAACAACTGGGGGCACCAAGGGCTGGGGTAGGGTTTCTCCACTCCGTGACTGGGGCCAGACCCCCGCCTGCAACACTGCTCCCCGGCTGGGGCTGGACCCCCACCTGTGGCCAGATCCCGGCACTGGTGCCACTCCACTGGCAGCTGAGTGGGAGGAGGGAGGTGCCAAAATCCCTGTTGGCCTAGGGTACCAAAAAACTGTGGGCCAGTTCTGCCTAGCTGGGTAAATGGGAGGGCAATGCAGCCTTGGCAGCTGTTAATATTTTCAATGGTGTCATATGGTGTCCTGGGTATGAAACCAAGGAGTCATGTGGCACTTTAAAACTAACAGATTTATTTTTCGCATGAGCTTTCGTGGGAGGATTTTCTCCCACGAAAGCTCATGCGAAAAATAAATCTGTTAGTCTTAAAGTGCCACATGACTCCTTGGTTTTTTTTTGCTGGATTAGACTAACATGGCTATCCCTTTGGAAATTGACAAGATACTGGGTATAAAACCCTTTAAAGCAAAATTCTTTTGTGGGGTTTATGCTTGGGACAGAGAGGATGCAGGAAATAGTTGGTGACCAACAGAAGGAGAAGGGAATTGCTGAGGGAGATTAGGTACAAGGCACCCAAGCAGAAGGGTCTTGTCTAGTGGCAGGTTTTTTGGGCTGAGCTGGGTCCTTCACTTCCTGCACTGGCAGGGTCTGGTAAAGCACTCTGCCTCTAAGGAACAAATACATACCTCGGACTTTCTCTCTCTCTCTCTCTCTCTGTCTGAGCAGCTGCTATGGTTTCCAGGAGTTAAATCAAAAGGTTCCAAAGGAAGAAATTAGAAACAAAAAACCCGAAGCTGATTTGGAGAGGAGAGGAGTAGAGAGAGGCATGTGTGGATTTCTAGTGTCTTGGAAAGGTCCTCTCCCCACGGCTGCTTTAGAAGGGACTTGTAAGCTGAGACTACTGCTACTACTCAAAACTACACGAAGTAAATATTGTGCACAACATATTTGTGTAATTGTAGCTTCATCCTGCATCCTTGCTGGCTTGTGTTGTCTCTCTAGAATTGGCAGTTTTTGTGGCGGGGGCCATTTTTCTCTGCACAGAGCTTGGCATGCTGAGAGCCAGACTATATAATACAAATAATAAATAGGAAGTAAGAGATATGGTTGTCTCAAAACATGATTGATGTTTGTTCTTCATAAGGGTTAGTACTTTAATTAGGAGCTGTGTTAGCTCTGGGCAGGGCCCTGGGTAATTTGTGATTCTGTGCTCACTGAGTTTGTTGTGGATTTCACCCTTGTGCAGTCAGATTCTGGAGCACCAATTGTTTTTTAAAATTGTGTGCTCCTTAGGGTTGTGGAGAAAATGTGCCCAAGTGTAAACTTGCTGTAGTGTCCTCTGCCTTTGTAGAGTCTGAAACAGTAACTCTGATAGGTGTGGCCTGCCCTCTCTTCAGGGCCCAAGTGATTCCACAACTCCATGACTATGTAACTTGGCATCTGAGAACATTTGGCTTGGCTTTTAAGTTCATGTAAATAAGTGACCTGGTGATTTACACTTTAAAGTTTTGTTTGCAGCCATAGCTATGTAGGATAGCCTTTTGTCCCTTCTGTCAATATACCTTATTTTGCTTAGGGAATAACAAAAATCTCTTTCTAGTGTAAGCCACGTCTCCATTCTAAGAGGGTTTGCTGATATACCTACAGTAAGGTAGACCTAGTCACAAAGTTTGGCACCTGACTCTTTCTGACTCCACTGGAATCCCAATCTAATCTTCCATGGCATCATGATGGTTCCTCTTGCATCTCTAGAGTGAAGTCTGATCCTTTCTCTCCTGTTCAAAACAGCATGGAGACTAAACTGCATATGTAGAAAACAAAACTATTTAAAACAAAACTGCCATGATAATACTGGAATAGGCAGTGCCCATTCTTGCCTTGTAAAGATTTAAGAATATATACAGTCATAAACAGATGTGTTCTTGTCTGGCATTTTTGTTTCCATTCACATGGGCTGTTCAGTGCCAATTTTGGAAATGATGGACTGCAGTTGGAATGGAAGAATCTAATGGGTGACAGTAATTCCATAATCCATTTCAATATGACCGTCCTGGGATTTCATGGCATTTGTCCCCCAAGTTTAGGTTTTGCTTTACAAAAGGTAAGCTAGTAGCCACAATACCATCATCCCTTTAATTGAAAAAAGGCAAAAAACACCACTGCAAAGCCCCTTGGCAATGTATCCTTGCTGGATTTGCAACCCAGCATTGCAGCAGTGTTCTAGGAAGTGAGCCCTGCAATGGGAAGGTGGGCAGTAAGTTTCCATTGTCCGGAATCAGTGATATGCTGGAAGTGAACAAACCATGAAAAGTAGCAGCTCTGTCTGGCATGTAAGGAGCTGGAGTGCAATTCAAGAAACCTGCATTCTGTTGCTGGGACTGATGTGTAGTACCCTCTGGGGGAAGTCACCTAACTTTTTCCCTCTCACAGCCTTTTCTGTCTTGCCTATGTAGATCTCAGCTTATTAACAACCCTCAGAGAGTTTGCAGATGACACTGAGCTGAGGGGAGCAGTAGACACAGATACAGAGTGATCTAGACAAATTGGAGGGCTGGGCAAACAAGTCTGATGAGGTTCAATAAGGACACGGCAGAGTCCTACACTTAGGATGGAAGAGTCCCATGCACAGCTACAGACTGGGGACCGACTGGCTGGGCACAGGGCCATCCCTGGGGGAGAGGGCAAGCAGGGTGACCCCGCCCCCCAGCACCATGGTTGGGTGGGCCCCATGCAGCTCTGCCCCTCCCCCTAACACCCCCTCTTTGGGAGCAACCTGGTCCAGGGGTGGGGCACAAGCATGGGGCCTGGCCTCTGTTCCAGGACGGCCTCGCTCACCCAGCAGCAGTTCTGCAGAAAAGGACACAGGGCTTACACTGGGCAGGAAGCTGGGTAGGAGACAACAGTGTGTCTTCGGTGCCAAGAAGGCTAACGGCATGTTGGGCTGCATCAGTAGGAGCATGGCCAGCAGATGGAGGGATGTGATTATTCTCCTCTATTTGACTCTGGTGAGGCATCGTCTGGAGTGATGTGTCCTGTTTTAGCTGCCCCTGCTACAAGAATGATGTGGACACATTGAAGAGAATCTAGCAGAGAGCAACAAAAATGATTAGCTAGACTAACAAGGCTACCTCTTTGAAAAATCATGAGGGGGCTGGAACATGTAACTGATGAGGAGAGGCTGAGGGACCTGGGCTCGTTTAGTCTGCAGAAAAGAGTGAGGGGGGATTTGACAGCAGCCTTCAACTACCTGAAGCAGGTCCCAGGGAGGATGGAGCTGGGCTGTTCTCAGTGGCAGCAGATGACAGAACATGGAACCATGGTCTTAAGTTTCATTGGGGAAGGTCTAGGCTAGATATTAGGAAAACCGTTTTCCCTGTGAAGATGGCAAAAGCTCCAGAATGGGTTACTTACTAGAGAGGTGGGGGAACCTCCATCCTTATAGATTTTTAAGGCCCATCTTGACAAAGCCCTGGCTGGGTGATTTAGTTGGGGTTGGACTAGATACCTCCTGAAGTCCCTCCCAGCCCTCATCTTCTGTGAGTCTGATTGTAGGTTCTTTGGGGCAAGGGCTGTCCCCAGTTATATACACACTGTGCATAGCATGGTGGGGCCCTGACTCTGATTGGGACTGTTAGTCCTGCTGTTGTGCCAGTGATGATCAGAATGAAATGAGAAGGAGTCATTGTTTGCCTCAGTGATCTCTGGCTGGTAACCCAAGGTAGACTCATTTCTTTTTAAATATGATTTTTAACCTGACAATATCATTGCTAGGCGTGATTCACTTGTTCTTACACTCCTTGTGTCTTCTCTTCCCTCATTCCTTTGGCTTATCTGGCGCCAACCTCCATGACACATTTGGGCCATGGCTGTTGAAAAGCCTTCTCTCCAGCTCCTGTTTTCTGGAAAAGCCTTGGTGTTCCTCTGCCTTATACTCTCTCTTTTAAGATCTCAGCTGATTTTCCTCCTGCGTCTGTTTTTAAAAATATTACATTAACTCTGTCTAAAGCACACTAAGATGAGAGCACAGGCATGAAACTTCTCTGACATCTGCATGCTGACCAAAGGTATAACGTTAAATCTCTCTGTGGTTCTGATTTCAGCAGAACCCATTTGGTAAATTAGCCTGCTTGCAGCATATTTCAAATGAAGGATTGGGTCAGTTTTCAGTAATCCTTGTGGCTGTTCCCTGGAAGCAGCTGTTGTAATGATGCTTCCCAGCAGGAGCCAATCAGGTGATGTGGATTAGGACTCAATGCAGAGGCCATTAGGGGCCGCAGAGTCCATGGCCAGAAAGTCCCTTATTTTGTGCAGAAGTGTGGAAATATTAATCTCCTTTTAATTTTTTATTTTGCTGAACAGTTCTGTAAAGAGCCCTGAAAACAGAATCAGTGCAAAACCACAAATAAAGCTGGAGGATTTCCCACTGTGGTTTCCCTGGATGATCACAAGTTATTCATGTTCAGGCTTCAGGAAACCCACAGCCATAGATCTTGGATATGCATTTAGGTTGGAATAGCAGAGCAGTCAGGAGACTGAGGGTGTTGCTGTTGGTGATGACAAGCTCCGTTTCAGCCAGCCACGTGTGGATCCTCAGCCAGAACGGAGCCAGCTGTAAGCAATCATTCGACTGAGGCATCGGGCACGCAAAGCGCCAACCAAAGCACTGGAAACAAAAGAGAAGCTCATGTTACTATATTATAGAAACTTAGTGGATTACATCGTATGAATTTTTAATAGAAACAAAGTACTGTCATTCTCCTGCTGTCAGCCAGACAGTTGCTTCTGTGCTGCTATTCTGACAAGCTGTGCAGGAAATGAAGTTTAGTGCAGGGTCAGCAGTGGCTGGGGTGAGTGTGGAGTGTAGGCACGCCACACCAGTTTACAGGGGATGCTCCGAATTGCATCCAGACTAACCAGGGCTAGTAAAACTGTGATGTTTAACCTCGATGTGATACAGAGATCTAGTGTAGCTCCTCTAGAATTCTCCCGCCCCTGTTACAGAAATGGGCACTGAAGTGCCTCAGAATTCCCAGGTGCTAGAATCAATCCCATAATAATGATCATTTAAAAAAAAAAAGAAAAAAGTTCTTTGTATTTATATGGATCCTAAGGTGCTACACTCAGTAACATAGTGATTATTTTGGCCAGCACTGAAATGCAGCCACCTCTGCGTGGAACAAATGCCATTGTGTCACAGTGCACAACACCACTGCTACAGACTCAGACATGGAAGAATAATGTATCCAACGAACTACAGGGGGAATAAAAGAGACCTGCAAAAGGGGGGACATTAGCCGTGTGCTTCTTTAAAAACATTCTTCAATTGTTCAACTCAGAAATATCAACTCAGCTCTGCTGTTTTTGCTGGAGGACTTATTGGTCCTTTGCTGATCATGTGGTGAATTTGCCCACCTTGCATGAAGACACGGGGATGCTGAACTCCAAGCCAAGGCTTCCTTCCTCCCAAATGCTGTTGAGTTGTTGCTGTTGAGACTCAGAGGTGATGTGTTGTAGACAATCTGACCGAGAGTCCTTTCCCTTTCACATGTTTGCATTTGCCTTTTATGGGCCTTTGGTTTCATCGCTTCAGTAATTCTCCAAGTATCAGGTTCTTCCAGGCTTATGTGAGATCTGTCCCTGTAATGTACCCCTGCCCCTGTCACACACCTCTTTTGGAGGGGAAGAAACCCACTAGTGCTTCTTTGACCATCATAGAAAGGGTACAAAGCCCATTTTTTTCACTTGTAAGTTTGGAATTGGGCCAGGACAACCAGGCACAGCACAACCATGTCTGAAAAGAGTCATAGGGTCTTTGACTACAAGCACTGGGCTCTGTATATGTTTCATCTAGGCCAAGTGCTGATTCAGTGCTGCTGACCGGGAAAGTGTATTGCTCCCTACGGAAATCAATTCACCACAATCATTTTCCTTTTGAAGGTCCCCTGTAGATACACTGACCTGGTCTGATGCTATATGTCTTGTGCAGTTCAATGAGATTCCAGTCTGAGGTGGTATAGGTACATTGGCTGCAGTTGTCAGTGCTGTATGTACTGGCTTATTTCAGACGGGACGTTTTCAGAGTTCTTTGTTTCCTTTCCCTGTAACTCTGACTCACTTGGTTTCCTTTCTACAAATCCCATCTCCAACAGGTCTGACCTGCTTTCTCCTGCACACAGTAAAGCCCTTAACTTATTTCAACCCAAAAGAATAGCTCCCTGGGAGGCAGAGTCAACATTTACCAGTTCCCCTCTGCACACAAACACTAAGAATGGGTGTTTACTCTTTCCAGAGGCAGGTCTCTTTGCTTGTTCTCTCTCAGTTCTTTCTGTTGCCTTGTGTAAGTATCTGGCATGAGTTAGCTTCCTCCTTGATACAATGGCCACTGACTGTCTGTCCTTTCTGTTTGGAAGGCTGCTGCAGTTTTCACACCAGCTCAGCAGTTGGTACTGAGGTGGGAAAGTTCTGTACCAGAGGAGACAGCTGTTCTGCAGGTCCTGGGTTAGCTTCATGAAGCAGAGGGGAGAAGAGTGTTCTCCTTTAGGGAATGGGAGGTCTTGCTCCTTCTCCCAACCCCGACTAAGTGGCAGTCAAGGCCAAGCTGTCATGAGATAGCTTAATGCTGTGACACTCCTACCTGTCCTTAAAGAAATTCTCCACACAGCCTTGGAGGAATCGTCCAATTAGCTCTGGATTGAGCCAGCTCTTCTGGGTCCTTGTCAACTCTGCTGTTGACTTGCGTATGGTATTAGGCAAAAGAAGCAAGGAGTCCTGTGCACTTAAAGACTAACATTTATTTATCACGTGAGCTTTCGTGGGAGAAAATCCCACTTCGTCAGATGCTTTGAAGAAGCAGGATTTTCTCCCACGAAAGCTCATGTGATAAATAGATTTGTTAATCTTTAAGTGCCACAGGACTCCTTGCTTCTTTTGCGGAACTGGACTAACATGGCTGCCCCTTTGGAACTTGGCATTAGGCAAGTCACTTTTAATGTCTGGGCCAGATATTGCCACCCTTGGTGGCTGACAGACAACCATGTAGACCAGTGGTTCCCAACCCTTTTTCAAGCTGGGGTCCCCTTTTTAACAAAAAAAAAAATCTTTGCGGCCCCCGGCTGATTATGTAATCTGACTCGCACCACTCTGGCAGTGCCACTAGGACAGCCGATGTGTGGTGCCGCCACCACCACGGCCCGTGCTGCTGAGGAGCCGAGCTGTGGCGGTTATGGCCCCCTGCCCTAGGCCTTCCAGGAGCTGCTGAGGTCCCATCGCCCTGCTGGAATCCAGCCATGGGTGGGGAAAGGCAGCCCTGGCGGGGGAGCATCGGGGCTGCAGCTGGATGCTGGCCCCGGTAGGGAGAGGCTCCATGGACCCCCTGCAACATGTCCGTGGACCACTGATGTAGACTAAAGACTCCTTAAAGCAGTGCTGGCAGCAGGACAGTCCTCTTTCCTGTTGTCAGTACAGTGTGCCTCCTCCCTCATGTGGAGGGGTGAGAGGGTATTCACGCTGTATTTAGGAGTGGAGACTCACGGCTAGGGAGCCAGAAATGCTAATTGTGTCTACTAACCCTACCCCCATCCTGGAGCAGGGAACAGTAGTTCCTGTAACAGAGGAGAGAGACCTGGGGAAGCTGGCTACCTGCCTGTGCAATTCTGCCTGGGCCCTCCCTGCCCACCTGTCATATTCAGAAGGAGAGAGAAGAAGCTGGAAGTGGAGCTGTCCTGTCTCCCTGATGAAGCCTTGTTAAAGATAATTCACATGCCTGGTAAAGGAAGCATTGTTTTCTCCTTACAAGTCAGTGCCATTTGGAGAGCTGTAAGTGGGAATAAACCTTATGGAATAGGAATCAATAATGAAGGTAGCACTGAGGTAAAGTTAAGGAATAAAATCTAGAGTTCTTGGCTATCTGATGACACATACCAAGGTTAGTTAATATTTATCTGCCATCACTGGTCTGTGGGGTACTTTGCAGACCAGTAAAAAGACCAGGGTCTTATGCTGGGAATCTTACATTGAACAAGCAAGCAAACGAAACATCTCATGGGAAGAAGCTTAACAAGTGGTAGCCATGGATAGCAGAAGACACCTAGGAAAGGGGAAATTGTTTTACTGTCCTGGTTATCCAAATGGCTTGAGCAGCTCCACATCCATCTGGATAACGGGAGTCCCTGGAAAATGAGGTGCTGGTGGTTCAAAGCAGCTCAGGTACTTGAGGCATCACTAGTTGGTGTCCTCTTACATATTTACAGTGTGCCGGTCAGGCATGTAGCAGCGGGGTTTTATTAATTCATTCTGAAATGGGAGTAACTAGTGCTATGGTATAGATGAGCAGTGGGCGAGATTGGGGCAGGGAGTGTGAGATGAGGAAGGGGATTATAGAACCGCTAGAGGAGAAGAGATGGGAGTTGGTGTGAACCTGAATGCAGAGAATAATGCTGGTGACAGGGAAGTGTTATAGATCCCTGGGAAGGATAGAAGCTGTTCTGCTAAATGGGACATTCGACAACTCACAATAATTGAACAAAGCTAAAATGTAGGCTGGCTGGCTGGCAAGAGACTCTTCCAAAGGGTGTGATGTGAACTCCTGCTGGAGGACAGGGGATTTGGCAGAGCTCTGGAGGGATTCTAACCGGACTACAGGGAACAGGCATGACTCTCTTCCCTCTCTGACCTTTGCATTGCTAATGTGATAAAGGAGAGTCAGTGTAGGAAGGGTACAGTTTTGGGGAGCTTTTCCCTGTGTTGCAGGCCAGAATCTTCTTGGAGAGGGCCACTGGTTCTTCTGCTCACCTTCAGAGTGCTACATGGCAGATCCAGGCGGAGAAGACCAGGCTATAGACCTGCTGATTTCTCCAGGTCTGTGCATGTGCACACATAAAATAGAATTATTCCTCCTTCATGGGGTGTGCGTGCATGTGTGCATGGCAGCTATCTGTAGTCGAATCCGGGAATCCAGCAGTAACATAACAGTAAACAAAACCAAGGGTCAGCTCTTTCCGGCAGAGCACTGTGAAACTGGGGGTCAGCACCTGCCCTACACAAGATGTAGCTCTATATTGTTTTCCTTCAGCATATGGTTTTAAGAACAGCTTAGACAAGGTCCTGTCAGGGATGGCTTAAGAGGGAACTTGGTCCTGCCATGAGTGCAGGGGACTGGCTTCGATGACTTCTCATGGTCCCTTCCAGTTTCTGATTCTGTGTAATAGAAGGATGAGGGGCCCTGCCACATTTAAATAACGGGGGAGGTAGTGTGCTGTCCTCTCCAGCTGCTGCTGCTGCAAGTCACCACACAATAATATCCAGGTTATAGTTCCCAGCTTCTGCTTCAGCCTTCAGGTTCTGTTCTGTCTTGTTTCTTGTACTATGTTGATCACCGTAGCTTGCTGTGCATCTTCACTACCTCTGGCTCCTCCTCTCTGTAGCTGATCATTGAATGAGCAAGAGGACAGCAGCCTAGGTATGGAAGAATGAGCATGTGGTAAGACCTCTTGGTCCACCATTTTTGTTTCCAGCTTCAAACCTCCATTTATAAGGCTGCAGAGGGTTCATCAATTTGCAGCTGTTCAAATTCAGTCTGGTGTCACTGTCAAAGATAAAGATGGCTATTGTTCCTGCTGGTCATGGAAGTTCAGTGTTTTTAACTGGGGGAGATTTTTACCTGACTACCTCATCATACTGGCACTTCAAAGGGACCCAAGTACAGGCAAGCAAAGCATCACCTCATCCCTATGCCGCAGGGCCTGGCCATGAATACCTGTCAGTGATCTTAGGCCATCCCCTACCACCAGAAAAAGTATGAAGCAGAAGTGCCTCTGCCTGCTTTGGCATACAGTACACTGTAAATGGAGTTCCTCTTGACCCCCCAGTCCCACAGTATAGTGGGATGGAAATCTGTATGACACGGATACCTGGGGCTTTGGTCCTTGTGATTAGATTTTCCAGCAAATCAGTTCTCATCTCTTACTGATACAATGGGAAAGATTTTGCAAAGCTAAGGATGTTCAGAGGCATTAGAAAAAATGACTTACTCTCCTGGCTTTTGACAGATGTTATAGCAAGGAATATGGTCATGTGGCAAATAGAAGCAAGCCCTGAATCACAACAGAAGAAAATAGCATCCTAAAAATGGGAGCTAGAACAAGTGCAAGATGCTGGGATGAGGTGCAAAGCTCTGCTCAGGTACCTGTGAGCTATCTGCATGGCCCTGAATCAGCCCTTTCTGGTGTTAGAGCCTGGATTGGGTCCAGACTTTCAGAGTTTTGGGAACAAAATGAGAAGCTGAGCAGAGCAGGTATTCTGTGAAACTCTGCAAGAATCCAAAGGACAGTTTTTTCCCATTTCCATTCTCAAGTTATCTGTGGAAATCCAAGAACATGAAAGAAAACCATCTATCATCTACTTCAGATTGGGGCAATAAAACCACATTCCTGGCCTGTTTCTAGTCGTTAGAGTTTGGAACAAACTGAGTGTAGCTCTGTCTGAAGCACGAGTGGGTTCCTGCAGGGGGTCATCGTTTCATTCCCACGTTACCCTCTCTTTTTTCCGCTCTACAGTTGGATAGCAGATTTTTCTCCCTCAACTCTAATCAACACTCTTTGATTTGACAAGTGCTCCCCAGTTTTCTTTCAGAATCATGGTAGTGTTAATATTGGTCAGAGGAAGAAAGAAATTTGTCTGTCTTGCTAGGCAACTTTTTCTGATCTTGGCTTTGTGCAAAGAGAAAGATGAAACCCTGTAATACTTGGGAAACTATATTAGGGATTACAGACTCATTTTGGTTGTGATCATCAACAGAACTGATGAGGTTTTCATGAATAAGATGAGCAGAATGTGTCAGCACTACCCCACAAAGAGGATTATCCACTCCTCTTCCGGACAAAGTAAATTTCCTACCTCTGTGCATTGCCCTTCAAGAGGAAGATGAAAACCAAGACTGAAATTACAGAAATTAGAACAAGCAAAAGTGGAATGTGCATCCTGAAGTATCCATTCATAAGTCAGCTTGATGGGCTAGTGATTTTTCTCTTCACAAATAGAAACCATGAAGTGCCCTGTGTTCTTCCTGTGTGTCAGGACCCGTGATGGGGGTGGGGTGGGGCGGGGTGCTGAATGATTTCTTGCAAAGCTGGGCAAAGTGGCTGGTCTGCAGGACTGTACAAACAGTAAAAGCAAAAAAAAACAAACCCATGGAAGCTGTTGAAGAAGCTGTGGCTCTCTGGTCCATGAACCTTCTGGTGTTTCTCTCTCTGAGGGGCCTGCCAGTGCCAAAACCTATTCTCCATCAGGTTCAGAGTGAGTATTTGGATAAAGTTATTTAACACGCTCATCGATCCTAAAAGAAGTTGACAAAGAAATAGGACTAACTTTGCTGACTGTGCAAAGTCCATAGTTTAGCTACCAAGTAACTCAAATGAAGCATAACCATTAGTTCCTCCAGGAGGGCTTTGTTGTGAGTATGAGTGCCAAGGCCTAAAATCAAGTTTCTGGAATATAATGTTCAGGAAAAGGAAGTGTTTAGCATGAATCCAACATGGAATGAACCACAGAGCGTTGCTTTACAGCATCACCCAGGTCGAACTCCGGCAGGAGTTGTCTTTATGCTTCGTCTCCATTACAGTAGATGTCTTGACAGCTATGGTCTCCAGCTGGATGAGTTTTTGAAGTTGGGAGCTTTCTTTGAGACTCTGTATTGTGCTTCTAAGTCAGGCAAATTGGTCTGAACTGTCTCTAGGCATTTGTTCCCAGAGTAAATTCAGAAATTCTTCTTCCTTCTGTTACCATCAACGTTCAGGCCTTAGGGGCACTGACAATCTTTGGGTAGAGAGAAGTTTTATCTAAGGTATTGAGATCCTTTAGTGGTCATCAAAACATACTTTTACTTTAATGCTGTACATTGCTCATCCAGTCTTTACTCAATGCCTTTTGCAGGGAGCATGTAGCGGGTAAAAATTTTCTCTGTGCCTTAATTTCCAGGGAACTAAGGAGGCTATATATATACCTGCTTCTGGTGGTCACAGGTGAATGAACTGTAAGGTCAGAAGGACCAATACAATCATCTAGTCTGACATCTTACACAATGAAGGCCACAGAACCACATCTAGCCACTCCTATGAGGAGCCTCTAATGGTGATTGAATTATTAAAGTTCCCATAATTAAAGAATGATCCTGCTTCCCACCCTGAAAAATCCCGTGATAAGAGATCTGTGGACTTTAGCACAATGAAGAATGTGACCTGAAAATTTCCTTTCAGTGAATAATAAGGTCCGCAGATGAGACTCACCAACGTATAGAGAAACAGAGGTATGAACATCCTGGTGTCTTTCATGAGGAGGAATTCTACCTGCTCTGCAATCAGAGGAATTGTTGCGCTTTTTTCCTGAAGGTATATTTGACATGCCCTGTAATTTAGGGCAGTAGAATTGAATTATCCGGCTGTGGAAGCTCTCTCAACTGGAAGGAGTATTGGAGGGGAGGATATTCCCCTGCTGCCACTGATTGACAGATCTGGTTCTGTCCCAGTGCTGCATGCAGGCTGTTGCAACAGATCTGCAGACTTTATTGCTTGAACAAAAGAAATGCTGGTGAGTACAGCCTTATTGTCATATCACACAACCTATGTTCTTCTCAGTCCAAATGGAATATTTTCTGTCTCCCTGTAAACTGACCAGAACCACTCCTAAGAGCAGGTAGGCCCAACGGTCTGAATAAAGTCTTCAGAATGATCCAAATAGCTCCTTGGTTCCTTGGTAATTCTGGCTGAGCCATTGACTCAGTGTGTGGTCTTGATAATCCAGTTGATCTTGTGCCTTTTTTTAACCTCACTGGAAAATCTGGTGAATAGTAGGAACCTTGCTGGCAAAACTAGACATTGGTTATGAGTTGGTTTTTCCGCTGAGGAAGAAATTACATGATGCTGTCCAAAATAAAAGTTCTTCGAGTGCTGTCCTGTGCTGCTCCACCTTAGGTGCAGCAGCATCCCAGCACTAGTCAACGGAGCTTGAAAAACAGTTGTGCAGGGGCAGCGCCTGCGCAGAAGCTGGCTCGCGGCTCCTCAGAGCGGCTTCACGCTAGTGCACCCCACTCCCGGCAGGTCCTTTTTATCCGTCCCCTACTGTCAACGGCTTCCTTCTAGCTCCGCGCCTACCGCCTCCTGGGTTCCTATAGGTGAAAAATACAACAGTTACCTCAGAATCTGCTCTCTTTAATTTACTGCGTTCATTTAAAAAAAAAAAAAAAAAGCCGCCCCGCAGTGTGGCGCTTGCCTCACGGTGTGCTGCCTCTATCTCTGCTACCACAGCAGGCGCTACTCGGTATGCCTGCTGCACCAGGATTTAAACGCTGTTCTGGCTGTAACGAGTCTATCCCTCTCTTCGACGGTCACACTCAGTGTATTTGCTGCCTGGGTGAGGCACGCATACCTCAAAAGTGTGAGCACTGTGCTAATTTAAGCTCCAGAGCCAGAAAAGACAGGGACTTGAGGCTTAAAATCCTTCTTATGGAGAAGTCTCTCTGTCCCCCTACCACGGACACTTTCCCTGAACAGCAACCCATGGACAAAACTTTCTACAAGCAAAACCCCTGTGGCTAGAAAGGGGCGCTCTCCTACTAAAACCATGTCTAAGCAGGACACCCCAGAGGCTATTGGTTCCTCAGGTGATACATATCCTGCAGCATCTTGGGCTTCCAAAAGGAGCAGAGATAGCTCTGACAGCTCTCACCACCGGAGCCGTCCCCTCCATACGGAGCGGGAGGCTTGCACTGAACCTCAGCAGCATAAGCACAACTGGAGCACGGTGTCAGACGCTGGTTCAGTGCCTGCAACCCCGGTGCCTGATATCACGGTGCCTGGACTCAGCACCAGCGTTACATCAGTGTGGTCCATTACTCCCCAATCGGCACTGCAGCAGAATACAGCCCCGCCCTCGGTGCCTCCTCCTCTGGCTGCAAACACCTCTGCATGGACACAGCAGACGTGCCTAGGGCTGGGAATACACATCCTCCTCCAAGGAAGAGAAAACGTAAACAACACCGTGTTTCTCCTGATCCTTATCAGGGCCAATGTTCCCTCTAAGGGGAGAGAGCAGCTGAGCAACTCCTGTTGCTCCTGTTGCTCGCCGCGCTCTCCCCCCCCCCCTCCCGCCCTAGCATCAGCCCCCCTGCCCCGCTCCTGCTAGCCCCCCCCACTCCCGGCATCGCCTCCAGCCCCGGCATTGCTGCCCCCCTGCTTCCACTCCCCCCACCCATCCCCACAAACTTACCTCCGGGCTGGACTGGAGTGGCAGGGCCCAGCTCTAACTCCTGGGCCAGAGAAGCTCTAAGGAGCATGCCCAGAATTTCTGGGCATGCTCCATTAGAGCTTTTCTGGGCGGGAGTTTTCAAAACTCCCTGCTCCACAGGCGCTCTAACCAGGGACTCTGGCTGCCGGCAGTGCGCTGCCGGCTGCCTTCCCTGAGCTGGTGGCTGTGGCAGGCTGCGCTGCAGTGCGCCAGCGCAGCTTACAGGGAACATTGATCAGGGCTACTATTCATCACGATCTCAGAGCATTTCTTCCTCATACTACCATCAGTTACCCTCGCGCTGCTCATCTGTTTTCTCCTCCAGCCCTTACCGCAGATCTTGCACTCACTCCTATGACCCTGTTTCCAGCAGGCACAGCTGCCGACCGCTCTCTTTCCCCTCCCGGCAGCCAGCCAAGACTACACAAAAGCCCTCCTGCGGTGAAACCTCTGTCAATCACAGTTAGCCCTAATAGCTCAATTGACACCTTTCACCGACCTCACTCAGTCACTTCTCTTAAATCTAATGAATCAACTCATCCTATACAGAACCCCTCACCAGCTGACACTGAACCTTTCATCCCACTACCAAACCACGCCTCTGACAATCTAAAACAGTTCAATGAGTTATTTAGAAGAGTGGCTCAGGATCTGGAGATCCCTCTGCAAGAGGTCACTGAGCCTCAACATAAAATTCTTAAAATACTTCACTCCACAGGCTCTTCTAGAATTGCTATCCCTATGAATGAGGCGATACTCAAACCAGCAAACCTTATTTGGCAAACACCTGCTTCTGTCCCACCAACCAGCAGGCGCACAGACAAAAAGTACCATATTCCCCCAAAGGACATGGAGTTTTTATTTACGCATCCTCCACCAAATTCACTGGCGATTGATGTGGCTAATCAAAAGAATAAACAGCCAAACTTTAAGACCACTCCGTCAGATAAAAACTGGAAGCAAGTGGATACCATGGGCAGAAAGGTTTATGCAGCGTCCACCCTTTTAATTAGACTGGCTAACTATGCAGCACTTCTTTCTAATTACCACTACAATCTAATGGATAAACTATGTAAACTTACCACTGACCTTCCAGATCCTAAGAAGGACCTTTTCAAACCCATACTCGCAGAGGGCCAATTAGTTGCTCTTACTTTCCTTCAGACATCTCTGGACACAGCAGATACAGCAGCTAGAATGACAGCGGCAGCAGTGGTCTTGCACTGAACTTCTTGGTTACATTCAGCAGCTCTGCCACACGACCTGCAAACCAAGACTGAAGACTTACCCTTTGAAAGACGTCATCTTTTCTCCACAAAAACTGACAAGGTACTGCACTCTATGAAAGATTCCTGGGCTACCCTGCGCACCCTGGGTATACTTACCTCATATCCTTGTAGAACCCAAGCTTGCACACAGCCATTCCATCGCCGATATAACCCTCAGTTTCAATCTTTCTCCGACACCAGATCCTCTGACCATCAACAGAAGAATAAGAACAGAGTATATAGAAGCAAGACAAGACCTCTACCATCTTCATCTGCTCAGACATCTCTGGCTAAGCCTCAGTACTGAAGTTTTGGTCGAGGGCCTGAAACCCCCCTCACATGCCGCAGCATAGATCCCCCACCCTCAACATTCGAATTTCAGTTGGCACGCCGTTTTTCATTTTGGTCGGCCATCACATCTGATAAGTGGGTCTTAGAGATCATTAGATCCGGTTATTCTATTCCATTCCTTTTCACTCCCCCTAACCACTACCCTACCCCATCCCTCTTCAGGGACCCCTCTCATGAACAAATTCTCCGTGAGGAGATCCAGTATCTTTTACAACTGGGAGCCATCGAGCCAGTCCCTTCCCAATTTCGTTTTTCTGGATTCTACTCTCGCTATTTTGTCGTACTTAAAAAGTCAGGTGGCTGGCGACCCATACTCGATTTAAGACCCTTGAACAGATTCCTCAAACGAGAGAGATTTAAAATGGTCACCTTGAATGCTATTATACCGCTGCTGCGTCAGGGTGATTGGTTTTCAGCCCTCGACCTTAAAGACGCCTATTTTCATATTACCATTCATCCTTCCCATAGGCGCTTTCTCAGATTCACCGTTGGAGACCTGCACTATCAGTACAAAGTGCTTCCCTTCGGACTTTCCACTGCACCCCATGTGTTTTCCAAGGTGTTGGCTGTCGCTGTAGTCTACCTTTGCACCCAAGGGACAACGATATATCCATATCTAGATGACTGCCTTCTAGTAGCTCCGTCATACGAAGGGTGCCATCAAACCCTCTCAACGACTACGACCCTCTTCCATCAGCTTGGTCTAAAAATAAATGCAGAAAAATCCACACTTAATCCAGTACAATCCATAGAGTTCATCGGGGCCATACTGGACTCAAATACGGCAAGGGCTTACCTTCCACAGTCTCACAGAACACTTATTTACGACCTCGTCCGGCTTGTTCACACTGCCTGTCTGGTCACTGTCAGAACCCTTTTACATCTGCTCGGGCATATGGCGGTATGTACATCGGTCATGCCCAACGCCAGACTACACATGCGACCTCTACAAGCGTGGTTGGCAACGGTGTACAAGCCCCAGTTCCATTCAGTGCACAGGACAGTGCTTCTTCCCACTTGTGGGGATACCCATCCATAGATCTATTTGCCACAGCACAGAATGCGAAATACCCTCGATCCTGTTCCAGGGCACAGAACGAGCACTGTACTCTCAGCGACGCCTTTCTATTGAACTGGTCAGATGACCTTCTGTACACGTTTCCACCAATCCCGCTCATTGCAATGGTGATTCAAAAAATAAAACGGGACAGGGCCACAGTGATACTGATTGCACCCGCTTGGCCCAGGCAATTCTGGTTGCCCTACCTACTCAATGTATCGGCAGACCGATCCCCCTCCCATCAAACAACGACCTACTGTACCAGCCCAACATTCCATCCCGTCATCCAGACATACCCAGGCTCCATCTAACAGCCTGGTACCTAGTTGGTTCCATATGATGGACAATGCCTGTTCACGGGATATGGCCAGGGGGAAGCCGCTCTGCCGCCGGCAGCTAGGCTGCAGTGTGGCGCGGCACAGTGCAGCACAGCTTGGGCTGGCTCGAAGCGGCCGCTGGAGGCCAGGCCTGCAGCCGTAGCCCTGGATCCCCGGCCGAGGACGGGGCCGCCATGGCCGCAGCCAGGCCCTGGATCTCCAGCAGGGGACGGGGCTGCTGCGGGTAGCTGGCCGGGCCCCGGATCCCCGGCTGGGGACAGGGCTGCTGCGGCTGCAGGCGGCCAGCCGGGCCCCGGATCCCTGGCTGGGGAGAGGTCTGCTGCGGGTGGCCAGCTGGGCCCTGGATCCCCGGCTTGGCCGCAGGTGGCCGCGGTGACCCCATCCCTGGCCGGGGATCTGGGACCTGGCCGGCCGCCCGCAGCTGCAGTGGCCCCATCCCCTGCTGGGGATCCGGGACCTGGCCGCTGGTAGCCGCGGCCGCGGTGGCCCCGTCCCCGGCCTGGGATCCAGGGCCTGGCTGCGGCCACAGGCCCAGCCTCCAGCGGCCACTTCTGGCCGGGCCAGGCTGTCCCGTGCCGTGGCCTAGGTGCCGGCAGTGGTGCAGCCACCCCCTGGCCCTATCACTGGCCAGGGGGCGGGGCCTGCCAGGTGGCCAACTTGGCCCCGGATCCCTGGCCGGAGACGCTGCTGCTGCGGCCACGGACCGCCAGGGATCGGGCCCCGGATCTCCGGCCCGATTGGGCCGGAAATCCGGGGCACCAGCATTGTGACCCGGGGCACATGCCATGGGTGCCCAATGCTAGCGACACCACTGCTGAACGCATTGAGATTTGACCCCCCCCCCATACACAATCTTTTACAAGGATAAGGTCTCCCTGCATCCCGACCCAAGCTTCTTACCTAAAGTCGTCTCTTCTTTTCATTTGAACCAACCTATACACCTTCCCACGTTCTATCTGAAGCCACACAAAACACCCAGGGAGGCTCCTATTCATACTGTAGACGTCAGGAGAGCGCTGGCTTTTTACCTGGACAGAACCAAGTCATTCCGGAAAGCAAACAGACTTTTTCTTTCCTTTGCCAAAAGACAGAAAGGCGAACCAATTTCAAACCAGAGACTCTTCAAGTGGATTAGAGATTGCATCTACACATGCTACACCAGCTCTGACTGCCAAGCCCCACTGGGTATCCGATCACATTCTACCAGAGCCATGGCCGCAACTATAGCCTTTCTGCATAACATGAACATAGAAGACATATGCAAGGCGGCCGCATGGTCTACGCCTCATACATTCATCTCCCATTATGCTTTGGACCTCGCAGCTCCACATAATGCGAACATGGGAGCACAGATACTATCCTCTCTGCAGGACAACCCACCTCCTGCGCATGTAATTGCTACGTAGTCACCTAAGGTGGAGCAGCACGGGACAGCACTCGAAGAAGAAGAGTTGGTTGCCTACCTGTGGTAACTCTGTTCTTCGAGATGTGTGTCCCGTGATGCTCCACCACCCTCCTGCCTCCCCTCTTGTCCTTCTCGTTGCAGGTATTGGACAAAATAAAAAGGAACGGCCAGGAGTGGGGCACGCTAGCGCGAAGCCGCTCTGAGAAGCCATGAGCCAGCTTCTGCGCAGGCGCTGCCCCTGCACAACTGCTTTTCAAGCTCTGTTGACTAGTGTTGGGATGCTGCTGCACCTAAGGTGGAGCATCACAGGACACACATCTCGAAGAACAGAGTTACCACAGGTAGGCAACCAACTCTTACTGTATCTCCAAATCCTCTACTTAGCTGACTAGCAGAAAGAGATGAAGAGGTCTGGGCAAGGGAGAAAAAGAGATGATTTTATTGTATTCCTTTGATTTGGTTAAAGCACCTCCCTAGGCGTTTGCATAGAAAGTAGTGTGGGTATATAACAAATTGCAGAGTTGGTGAGACAGAGAAATCCAGACATCAGGAGCTGAAGGCTCTTGTTCGATTAGAGGCATGTTTGAGATGAGAAGAATTCGTGTGGTACATGACTAGTGAGATGAAAAAAAGAATGAGGTAAGATGCAGGATTAGCTGTGGGGGGCAAGGCCACCAAGGGTCTGAAAATGAGCAGTGTTCTAAGCTGGTTAGGTGCATTATGTGGCCCTCATTATTGTAGCATCCTGGTACTTTCAGTGTGTAGGAATCAATGGCTCCATGTCTAGTTGGCAACCAGTAACAAGTGGAGTGCCCCAGGGGTCGGTTCTGGGGCCAGTTCTGTTTAACATTTTCATTAATGATCTGGATGATGGAACTGATTGCACAGTCAGTAAGTTTGCAGATGACACCAAGCTGGGGGGGGCGGGGAATGGCAGACATGCTGGAGACAAGGGACAGGATTCAGGGAGACCTGGACAAATTGGAGCAGTGGGCCAATAGAAATCTCATGAGATTCAATAAGGGCAAGTGCAAAGTCCTGCACTTAGGATGGAAAAACCCCATGCACTGCTACAGGCTGGGGAGCGATCAGCTAAGTAGTAGCAGTGTAGAAAAGGACCTGGGGGTCCTGGTGGATGGGAAGCCGGCTATTAGTCAGCAGTGTGCTCTTGCTGCCAAAAAGGCCAATGACATACTGAGCTGCATCAAAAAAAAGCATTACCAGCAGATTGAGGGATGCAATCATTCCCCTCTATTCTGCACTGGCGAGGCTGCATCTGGAATACTGTGTCCAGTTTTGGGCTCCCTGCTACAAAAAGGACGTGGACAAATTAGAAAGAGACCAGCAGAGGGCAACAAAAATGATCACGGGGCTGGAGCACAAGCCCTATGAAGAAAAACTGAAGGAACTAGGCTTTTAACCTGCAGGAGAGAAGACTGAGGGGGGATTTGATAGCAACCTTCTATTACCTGAAGGGATGCTCCAAGGAGGATGGAGCTTGGCTGTTCTCAGTAGTAACAAAGGACAGAACAAGGACCAATGGTTTCATGTTGCAGCTGGGGAGGTCGAGGCTGGATTTTAGGAAAAACTTTCTTACTAGGAGGGTTGTAAAGCATTGGAATGGGCTACCTAGGGAGGTGGTGGAATCTCCATCTCTGGAGACGTTTAAGGCCCGGCTGGATAAAACTCTGGCTGGGATGATTTAGTGGGAGTGGTCCTGCTTTTAGCAGGGGGTTGGACTAGATGACCTCATGAGGTCCCTTCCAACCTTATGGTTCTATGATTCTATGATATTTCACAGTCATCAGTGGTCTGGATTTTACCTCAGCGACTGCTTTAAGAGAGAGACCGCTTTTATTTCTCTTTTGAACCTTGGGTGCTGGTGGAGTAAGTTACTTACCTAATGTCACCCAGGAAATCTGTGGCTGAGCTGGGAAGTAAACCTGGTTCTCCTACATCCCATTCCAGCACCCAGACCTGATTTTCTTTGCTTTGCCTTTTGATGAGATCTAACTCCAGCTGCATTGTTTTGAGCAGAAAAGACCAGACTCTCATTTCTTTTTGTCTCAGGAAGGTGGTCAGTGTATCCTGTGTGATCTGAAGAGCTGGAATTTGGAGATGCCAAAGAGGAGAAGAGGCAGGCGGGGCTCAGGATTTCAGCGAAAATCAGAGGAGCCTTTCCAAATCATAATTAAATGAAAAACAAGGCCATATAAACCTGGGGTGCAGTGCTACCTGTAACAGAGGTCACACCTAGCTGTGGAATTCTGTGGAGAAGATTACTTGTACACAGGACAGCTAGACCTAAAGGAAACCTTGTCTGAATCCTTTGATACACATTGTTGCTGTTTCTCCTTGTTCTTTTTCGAGTGCTGCTTGGATACGTTCAGAAATAGGTGTCTGCATGCCGGAGTGCTGAATTGGTCAGAACTTTTTGCCATAGCCTGTCAGAAGAGGGCAGGCGGCCACCACCCCCTGGTTATATATGTGGCCGCTGCCCAGCCCCTCCCCAGTTTCATTTCTTCCGCCTTAGTGTCAGTTGTGGAACTTCCTTCTCCTTGCTTCGCAAGCAGCCTGTCCGCCGTTGCTGTATGAGCCTCTCGCCCAACTGGGAGAACCTATTTGTGGACTTAGTCCTGCTGAAGAAAGTCTCCCTTTCCGGGCTGGGAAACTGCGCTCCAGTGTTGTCCACCATGCCGGGGTTTAAGCCCTGTGCTGAGTGCGGCAAGGCCTTTCCGTGGGATGATCCCCACGAGAAGTGCCTCCGGTGCCAGGGCGAAAGCCACATGGTCATGATGTGCTCCATCTGTCTGTCCTTTAAACAGAGGACAGTCAAGGACAGGGAGCAAAGGCGCTGTACCCTGGCCTCCGAGCAGGCCCGGCACTCCTCCCCTGAGGCTTCAGGGTCTCCTGCGGCACTGCATGCCAGTTTGGTGCCGGAGACCAGCACCGTGCTGAAAGGCGAGACAGGACCAGCTCAGTACCCATCTCAGTACCGTGGCGCCGATACAGCCCCCCCTCTTCGACATGGGGCTCCCGCCGGGACCAGTCGGCCTCGGTACCAATCCCGATGACCCCGGAGGCAGTGAGGGCACTCCTCCTGTTGCCTACAGTCCCTTCTCCAGCACTGCCTAGAAGGGGGAAGCTGGCTTTCCTTTCGAAAGCCTGGGTGCCATGCATATGGCACCATTCGCCTTCCCCATCACCGGCCCCAGGCCCCTGAAAGCCAGAGGCCTCTGTGAGTATCTGTACCATGAAGCCGTCCCCGCTGCACCATATCACTCTGCCGTCCCAGGTGCAGCTCCGAGAGTCCGGAGAGGCTTCCCCCTGTTCCAGCCCGGGGGAAGGGGCTTCAAGGGGCTCCAAATGGCCTTGGCGCCGGCTCTTGGCTCTGTTGCCTTTTTGGTACCACCCCCAGGAATGGTCCCCTCAAGAGGCCCCTCTAACTTTGCTGGCACTGGTGAGATCACTGAACATGGTGCCGTGCTCTTATACAGACGACTTATCAGTGCACTTTGATCTTCTGCACTGTGTCTCAGCCCACATGGGCATGGAGGTTCAGTCCTCTGAAACACCCTCCGACACCTTATTTGGGTCAGTGTTCTTGTCGGCAGAACCAGTTACAGTTCTCCTCCACCTTAGCATTTAGGACCTGGCCTCCTCCTGCTGGCAAAACCCAGGTTCCATCTCCCTGGTTTTGGATACAGTGGGACTCAAGTACAGAGTCCTGGGGCTAGAGTTCCCCTCACTCACCCGCCACCCCATCCCACGTTGCGCAGTGGTGGAGGTGGCCTTAGGGCTGGGACAGGCCCCCCACAATCCCCTCCTGACATCAAGGGATGCCAGGGAGCTTGAGTTATTGGGGCGCAAAGTTTAGTCCTCCTTGGCCTTCCAGTTGCGGGTTGCAAACAGTCAGGCCCTGACTAGTAGATACATGTTGGATGTGAGGGAGTCAATACACAAATTTAGACATCTACTCCCACTAGAGGTGCGGGAAGAGTATGATGCCTTCCTGGAGGAAGGTAAAATAGCTTCCTAGGACCTCTTCCTTTCAGCCTGGGACGCGGTGGATACGGCGGCCCACACTATGGCCTTAGCCGTAACCCTGCTCTGCGCAGCCTGGCTATGGGAAGCCAGAGTGCCCCTGGCCTCCCAACATGTGGCCCTTGACCTGCCGTTCGGACGTGACACTCTCTTCCCAGAGGAGACCTCAGCAGTTCTGGGTACTGCCCGCGACCCCAGAGGAGAATTGAAATATTTCGGCCTCCTCCAGGCGGGGCCTCTTCCACGCCTTCCGGCCCCATAAGGCCTGATAGTAAGTCCCTGTCCCTCCTCCCCCCCCATTAACAGCTACTGGTGAGGACTTGGTCCTCACCACCACAGCTTCAGTTTGAATCCCACTTGGGGGGACACTCCAGGCAAGGCCCCTCTCCTGAGCAACCCTGAGAGAGCTCTCGACCCGTTAGTCAGCAGTATTGGTTATAATCACCAATATCGTCATCAACCACCTTCTCCAAACCACGGTGGAGTGCCCACCATTTTTGGACTCTCCCTCTCAGAAATGACAGATAGCCCTTCTCCCTCCCTCCTTCCTGGTGAGAATGGGCGGTTCACAGGCGAGGCAGCCTCCTCCCCTTTGAATAGGACTAGGGTGTAACCCATACTCACACCCCTTCGTCTGACCCTAATGCCTTGAGAGGACTTGACCCTCTCTCTACCCAAACCTCCTCCCCCACCGTGGAGGGCAGAATGGAAGCCTGCCATCTGAACCCATGTGGGCAACTGATAGCCAGAGATCCTGGCCCCCAAGAATCTATCACGCCTCTATATACGACACACCGCCAAAGGGAAAAGCCCCCTTTCCGCTTCCTTGGGCAGTGACTCTATTATGACCTGCGAGACACATATGGCATTCATGGAACACACTCCCAACATCGAAGAAAGAGTGTATTCCCCCACCGTTGCCCACCCGAACCAAACGGAGCCTCCCTTCATGGGGTTATTTTTATACCGGAAGCTACCCTCCCGCACGCTTCCCCGTGGATGAGGCCCTACTGTTCTGCATCCCCAGGCTGACGGTTGGAGAGCCCTCTATTGGATCCCGCCCCTCTACCCACAGTGTGAATGAACTTGCTGCCTTGTCCATCCTTCCCTTACCACCAGTGAGACTAGCTGGTATTTAATCATTGCTCCCACCCAATCAACCCTCATTAGGGTTGTGGGCATACTCTTCCAACTCAAAGCACTCAAACCCTCCCTGACCCCATAGAGCAGGTAATTTGTTCCCGCCTGCCGAGTACTAGACGCAAACGTCAGGACCTGGCCATTAGATGTAAGTGTTGGCCAACTTGGTCATGGTCCTTGTAAGATATGAACCCTCCAGTACTCACTACTTCTGGCTGGTTGTCAGCTTATGTGAACACTCTTGAGAGAGGTCATAAAAACGGGCTCCCTGCCCCATTCTTCTACCATATTTCCAAAAAAAATATATGAAGGGTAACCACATGAATGGTGAACCTTTCCCCTGGGAATCTTCCAACCTGGGCCTCGATCACCACTACCCAGGACGTGCCCTCATGCCAGAACCCCTGTACACGGGGTCTTGCCCCTCATAGAGGGAACCTGGACCACTTTTCTCTCTCTATCTCTAAGGTGGCCATTCTCTTATATCCCAATCAGGAAACCCTCAGGTCTCGGAGATCCAGAGGAGATAACATGATAATAGTGATGAAACCATCTGGATCTCTCCCTTCGCCATTTGGTCAAAGGCAGGGAAGCTTATTCCTCTGCCCCTCGTTATGTTCATAGTCACCGTTCGCTCCCTCCACGACGGTTCAGAAACCACCCCCACAGACCGATACTCCCCTGGAGCCAATCTTTGCCTCTCAGGGTTTCATCCAGCGGTGTCTCTCACATAGCTCACTCCCCGCAACTCCCACTGGCCTAGCTACTGGAGACTCACTCAGGAGTCTCACGTACAATTTCTCCTTTCCCATTACAACCCAAGATTCTTGTAGTCTTAGTAGGCAAATCTTAGAATAACACACTCCTGTTCTAAGAATTTGTTACAGGGTTTCGCACTTGACAACCCCACCCTACATCCACCCTGAAACTCCTCTCAACGACTGGAATTTGGGAACTGGCTGACCCTTGATAGAGTTCACCTTCCTGGTAATATCTAATACCGTCATTAGAACACTCTGAGAGGACACTTCTGATATACCATAAGTGTCTTAAAGTGGAGATGGCCCATTGTACCCCATCGGGGTGACATAACCTTGCTCTGCTCCCTTTGGAGGAGCCTGTCTCCTCCTCTGTACATCCCGGCTCCTACCTGGGGCCCTTCCTGAAGGGAGCCTCAGTCCTGATGCGTACCCCTGTACAGCGTTAGCTAAGCTCAGTCCCATTCCGGGATGGTCCTTCCCGCCGGTGTGGGGCCATGTAGGCCAAAGTGAGTGGTTCTGTAGGTCACAGGTACCAGCATCCGGGCCTATTGTGCTCACGAGCCCATCACCAAGCTGTAGCCTTACCACATCCAACTCCTTGCCTTAATATTCCTGTGGCTGCTTGCTTTCCAGCTGCTGAATTTAAAAAAGAAGAAGAAGGGGAAGGGCGTAGGTAGCAGTAATGCCACTTTCTTGTTTCTTGCAAGGCTACAGGTTCTGACACCCCCACTCAAGGGGACTGTCATGGTGTCATCAGTAAGCTCACAGAGGCCTGATCACACCTTTCAGGCCCATAGAACGTCCCACCTGTGTTTCTCTTATCTAGTACCATAGGATGGGCCAGGCATCTGGCCCCTCCACGCTGGTCCCGCTGCCCCACTTATGAGTGTGCCCTATGGGGTCGTTGGCTGTTGCTGTCGATGTTCTGACTGTTTCTTTGAACTAGATAGATGTAACTCCTCTAAATTCTTCCCTCCCACTCCTGGTAACCCACCTCTCCTACGGGATACCGAGTGCACCAGATTCATGTACCCGATGTTCTCTGGTGGGGGTGTCACTGCCGCAGGGCCTGGGGGGGCCGCAGCCCTCTCAAGTCCCTGGCCTAGCCCCATAACCTGTGTGTGCCTTACAATACCAGACTGAGGGAAAGACAGTCTAGTTCTCCTCCTCTGGCTTTTCTGCAGTGCTAATAACCACCACTGCCAGCCTGGCAAGTTTTGGGCCTTGGGAACTCCCCCATAGGAATTAAGCTGGCACGTGTCACTGCCAGAACACTAAATCTTCTGGCCTCCACGCAGCGTCTGCCAATACCCCTCAGGAGGAACGATTAGAGACGCATTCCTTGGCCATAGCCACGATGCATTGGTACCTCTTGCACATAAGGTGACCTCAAGCCATCATGCCCACGCACACCAATCGGTGCTTGGGCAATCTGGGGCTACTTCTCTCCACTGGGTTACGTCCTACATCCCCAGGCTACCTTGCTGGGATGAAGGTCCTGAGGTCAATTTCTTAGACCCCCGAGGACCTGCTCGCTGGACAGTTACCCATGTCGGAGTTATGCTGTGCTGAAGGCGGAAGACCCAACTCCACTGGCCATCCATCAGCGTGGCTAGAAGTCAGCTATTTCTGAATGTATCTGAGCAGCGCTCGAAGAAGAACAGTGGGTTAGTTACCAGTAACCATCCTTCTTTGAGATGGGCTGCTCAGATTCATTCAGACCCCCCCCCCCATTTGGAGTTGGTGACTCTTAGGAACTGGGGAGGGGTCGGGAGGTGGCAACATATATAGAGCCATGGGGTGGCATGGGGGGCGGTGGCAGCCTGCCCTCTTCTGTTAGCTAAGGCAAAAAGTTCTGACCAATTCAGTGCTCCAGCACAGAGACACCTATTTTTGAATGAATCCGAGGAGCCCATCTCGAAGAAGGACTGTTACTGGTAAGTAACCCACTGTTCTTCATCCTAGTCCAAAGACAGCATCTCCTGGTGGCTGTGGGAGTAGAAGCAGCCTGCATGGATGGAGGCTTTGTTTTGGGTAACAGTTATCTCACATTCCTCCAGGAAGGCGTTTCCAACTTAAGCACTGCAAAGAAATTCCGTCTGGAGCCTGCCATTCTCAGGTTTGCTGTGGCAGCTCTGAAAGTGGAGGAGGTCTGATAAAACTGCTTCCCTGGGCTGGACAGGGGATTCTGTCACATTAACGGCAAAAGGCTGGAAAAGCATCCACTGGGTTTGTATATAGAGTAGGCTGCAGGATTTAGTGGTCTGTGAGAGATCTCTGAGCCCCTCTCATTTAATCTGGAGTTCCCAGCTTTGACCATAACTTTATAATCTCTTTGGGCCTACGTGTTACCACATCACTTGGGGATTCAGAATAACTGACATTAAAAGATGGGAAAAAATCTTGGGTCGTAGTCCTTCCTGCAGGGACCGGTACAGGACTCTTTCTTCCTCTGAGCATCTATGGCTTCAGGGAACTGCAGACATGGTGATTTCTTTATCTCTGGGTCTAGAATTTGATCAGTGAACTGGGGCTCCTTGATGGCAGGTGTGTTTTCTGTTATGGCCCATTCAGTGCTGAGATTGTTGGTAACTCAACCTCATTGGGAGATATCTGGTCTTTAACTGCTGACTTTTACCTTCCTCTGCCCATCAGTGACATTTCCTTTTCAACTCTGACATCACACTCTCTCCACCCCACCCAGCTGGAGACTTGGGGCGCAGTGTCTTAAAACCATAGAGCATGGCTGGAGCCTGTCCCTGACCAGCTATTAACAGTCAACATTGCACTGTACATCAGAGCTTATTAGTGTTCCTGCGGCTGGTTAAAGCCATGGACAGTCCTGGACTGTGGTTTTAACCATTTCCTGTTAGCTCCTGTGACTCACTTATTAGTTGTCACTTAATGCTTCCTTGTTCCTTGCTAGACAAAAGCTGCAGCAGCCAGGCAGGGAGAGAGCATTCTGGGCTCCAGCACCATCTATGACAGGGGTCTCAAACACGTGGCCTGCGGGCCACATGCAGCCCCCTAAAGCTGTTTCCTGTGGCCCACAATGACATGATCACTAGTGATATTTGCAATATCATTGTATGGAAATGTTTTAGTAGTGCAACCCTTGAGCTACCATACTAATCCTCATGTGGCCCTGGTGATGATTTGAGTTTGAGACCACTGGTCTATGAGCTTCTGTGCAAAAAGAACCTGCCATGTCCCAAACAGCCCAGTAAGGAAAGAGAGAAGGTGAGTGATGTAAAGTTTTACCGGGCCAACTTTGGTTGGTAAGACAGGCAAGCTAACCTAACCCATCTGGCCTCTCTAATGTCCTGGAAATAGCACAGCTATAACACCAGCAGCTGACATTTTAGCTCTCCAAATACTAGTCCTATAAAATGCTGTAGAAGGGGGCTTATGGAAATACTCACATATCTGACTGCCATGGAGCTTGTGCACAGAGTATCTTTAGAGTCTGCTGGGCCCAGCATACATTGTAGTTAGCTTCACCTTAAATCATCTTTAACTTGAGATGGCTCCTAGGCAATCTACAGTCCATTTGAAAATCAGCTGCAGTACCCAAATATAAGAGCTTGTGGCAGTGAGTTCCACAGACTCAAATCCCATTGCATGGAGCAGAAATTGATTTGTAACTTTTATAATTTTGACAGCTCATGTTGATATTTTTCTTTATCAAATTAAATTTTTCACTGTTGAAAAAAATTATGGGTTCTAAGTCTTTCTTTATTTATATTGATTTAAATTTGTGGCATGTTTGTGTGGGCCAGACCATTCTTTTCTGACAGTAGACATTGAGATTCAACACTTACAAAGCTTTGTAACTGTTCAACCTCAAATTGTCGACATCACGTGTCAAAGTAAATAGTCCTAAATCAACCCCACTCGGTTATGAAGGAGCATTTTTCTTACTCGGCCTCCTACTAAATTTCCGTTATCACTGGAAGTATTTGTCGGTTTTTGGAAGTTCAGTGAAATTAACACTTACCGATAAAAAATCTAATGCTTCCAATTTCCTTTCATAGGTTTTAGAGGTCCTGGCCTTTAACATTAAGCTGTCTGTATGGTCTCTTGCTAGTAGATGGAGGTGAGCTGAAATAGGAGGGACTGCCCATAACTGTGATATCCTCCCAAAGGCTGAATACCTCCGTCAAGCCTGTCTTTTCCTTCTTTCTAAACACTCCCTTTTGCATTCTCTCTTATGTCTAAATTCCATCTAGACCCCAGCCATCCTGGATTTCTTTCTCTAGAGCTTTTCAGTCTCTGCTTTCTCTTTCCTGAACTGAGACCTTCAAAACTCAGTTCTCTTGCAGTCCAGGGCACCTTCTGGTGCACAGGAGGAGGGATCACTTGGTCTTTCAGGGTTGAGTTCTGCTTCTAGGTTGCTTCTAAGCAGACATCAGAGCTAGGTGTACAAAGCAAGGCCTATGTTAATTACGAGAAGAAGTGACTTGTCCCAGAGTTGTTCAGGATGGGGGGCTGAAGGATGGGGGCAGATTTTCAAAGGCAGAAATGGCAGCTAAGCGCCTAACTCTGGCTGAAAGTCAGTGAGAGTTAGTCACTTGGCTTCCAGTGATGCCTCTGAACTTCTGTTGTCTCCTCTCTCTGCCTTCATTAAACCCCTTAGAAATCCCTCTGCATCCCCATACCCTTTTGTATGCTTCAGCTGATCATGTCTAAAGGTTCTTTGTTTTTACAGTTCGCCAGTTCCTTCAGAGTGGCATCAGCCCTAATTTGTACAATGAGGATGGCCTCACTGCATTGCACCAGGTAAGGAGCCTTCCCAGTTACCCCCTGGCAGGAATCCTTTTGCCCACAGTCTGTTCTTTCTCAGTGCCTCACTTTTCCATTCCACTACGCTGACATCTGTTCAATGTGCTCTTCTGGCACCCTCCAGTTGTTCACATGGCTTATAACATTGCTTCCCTTCCTCCAGCAGCATTGTGTTTGGAGGCTGCAACAGCTAAGTAGCGCCATCCAGTCCTGGGTCATTGGCAGTAACTGATGCAGGAATCCATCCTGACTCTCCTTCTTTCTCTGTCTCCACCTTTTAGTTGAATGTGTCCCTTGCCAGCTCTCTTGTCTCACCTGAGACTAGGGCACTGTTCCCCAGACCCTGGCTGTGTGGTGTAAGTGCACCAACTTTCAAAGATGAGGGAAGTGCCGAGAAGCAGGAGTCAGTATTTTTCTTGGTCATGAGTGGAAGCTGCAGGTTCTAGGCATGACTTGAAGCACCACCTGGTGGTTACAGTGGGATCATTCTGTTTTTTAGTTCTCAGTGTCCCACTTCTTGGATACTTGAAGTGAAAGACACAGGTGCCACAGGCAACGTTGTCTTTCACTACAGCTAATAACTGCTTCCGATGGCCTCAATCTGGGCTTTTCACACTTGCAAGAAATGGTAGACATTGGACCAAAATTTTCTTTCTTTTCAGGCTGGAAACACAAGTGAAATGGAAACTGGAAACTAGAAGGGGGGCTTGGGGGCAGCTTGAGATAAGGTAGACTTCCTCTCCTGAGGAACTAGCATATGAAATTAGCCCCTGGACTTAGCACTTGTAAAAGGTTCCTGCGCTTTAGAGCATTTATAGCAGGGGTCTCAAACTCAAATCACCTCAAGGGACACATGAGGACTAGTACATTAGCTTGAGGGCTGCACCACTGAAACTTTTCCATACAACAATATTTGCAAATATTAGTAATGATAGTGTCATTGCAGGCCGCAGGACATAGCTTTAGGGGCTGCATGTGGCCCACAGGCCATGTGTTTGAGACCCCTGATTTATAGTCTCTCACGCTGACGATAATAAAATACCTTCCCATTCTTCTGAAAGTGATCTCTCTCGCTAATCTTCATGGCCCTCCTGTGACCTAGGGAAGTTATTACTGTTCTGAGAAAGAGTTTGGGGAGCCAGGCTAGCAAAGGTTACAGATGATGATCTCATGAGGTCCCTTCCAGCCCTATGATTTGATTGATTGATTGATTGATCTGGTGAGTAGCTGGTTTGACCCACTACAAACTAAATGGAATGATCCCCAGATGCTCAAAAGGATAGTTGCTAACCACCCATATGGTAGATCTACCATGGATCATAATCCCTGCAAGTTCCTTGCTCTACTAAAAATCTTCCCTTTGCCAGCCCAGTCTCTGCAGGCTCACTGAGCAGCCTTTATATCCCAGATCTTAACACAGGTACAGCTACAGAGCTAAGTAAATAGCTAAGCCCTAAAAGGCACTGGGAGTGAGCTACACTCACTTCACACCTAGCATGTCCTTAGGGAGCCTGGCGCAAGCTAATTGGCAATAACTGTCAGAGCAGCAGGGACTTCCTAGGTGCTGATGGCTGGCTCAGAGGAGTTGATGGCCTGAGACACAGCGGAGTCTCCTTGCTTGTCTTCCAGGATTCTCCCCATTACTCCTCTATTCAGATGTCTGCTAGAGGCAATGGACTCCGGCCCCTATTGCCTCCTTCTCTTTCATCGTCATTGTCTTGTTCACTTTTTCAGTTAAGCACGGCTATCCCTTTGGAAACTTCTTCACAGACCTCACTTACTTGAGGGGGGCAGTGAGCTGGAGCTAACTGCAGCCCCCTCCCTCACTTTGAGTAAGAAGCAGTGGCTGGTGGAGGCTCTCCTTTGAAATGCTCCACCTTGAGGCGAGGATCTGTGATGACTCTGGAAAGAAACCCAGGCCTCAGTGCAGAGGGTACAATAAAAGCCTTTCTTCTGTGTGCAGCTGCTGTCAAAAAAACACATGGTAGGATGCAGAAGGAAAGGAATGGAGGATAATGCTCAGACTGTGACAATGCCATCCTATAAATCGCTGGTGCTACATTGTCGATGGTGGCGGTTGCTGTCCCAAGAAAGACATAGCAGAAATAGAGGAGGTTCAGATACAGATGGCAAACAAAGAGACCAGAAAAGAGATTGAAAAGATTGGAGAAGTGGTTCACAAGAGAGGTCTACAAAATACCTGGGGCTGCAGTGAAAGGCAGCTTGGCAAACAGAAGTGCCCCTTCCCCTAATACATGAAAAAGAGGACAGTTAATCAAACTGGAAAGTGGCAAATTTAAAACAAATCCCAGAGGGGCGGTGTGTTTGTCTATTTCAGCAAAACAAACCAGGACTCCAGTGGCACTTTAAAGGCTAACAGATGCTCTTTTTTCTCAGTACAGAAACAACTTTCAGGATGTCCTGCCAATAGATAGCCCAGAGGCTGGAGTTTGGCAGGGTTTAGAATAGGGTCAGACACTTTAATGGGTAGTGAGAACATCTGCAATGAGATTAGATAGGATGAACAAAACTGCAGGGCTATAAACTTGACTTCTTAGGGCCTGAGCCAGCTGCTACCTGATGTGGGTGAGAAAAAACATCCCTGGTGGGCAGTTATTGTGTAACTGTCCATGCGTGGATTTTCTGTGCAGCAACTGGTGTTGGCCAGAGACAGGGAAGCTAGTGAAGCAGTTCCCACTCCTCCGTGCATTCCTAGGTGTGGATAGGAGAATGTGTGTTTGCTTTGATTACCTGCTAAAAGGAGCATGCATAAATCCTTGTGAAAGCTGCATGATGCCCACTGCAGTTCCAAGAAAGGCTAAGTTTACAAATGGGTCTGGGCTGACACAAGTATGTGTATTGACACACCCAAATGGGAGTTGCCCAAGGAACAGACACAGCATCTGACAATATCCAAAGGAATTAGAGGGTAGTAAATGGCCCAGCAATCAAGCAGCAGTGTAATTCAATACTCTGCAGAGTGGCCACTTGTAAAGATCTGTCTAGAGATGCTTGTGGAGTGTTGGCACATCATGATTCTTACTAAGACTGCTATCAGGACCTGTTAATGGCCTTGCAAGCAAGGAGGATCATCCAATCCATCGAGGGGACCCTGCCTATGGGCAACCTACAGCAGTGGTTCCCAACATTTTCTCTGCCACGGCACTCCTTGCTACCTTTGATTAATTTGAGGCACACTAAAATATAGTTTCCAAATGAACTCATGAATATTCATGAGCCAATGAGCCAATCCAGAGCTATTTTAATAGTTTTTTGAAAAATTTTGTGGCACACTTGCTCAGATCTGATGGCACACCTGTGTGCTGTGACACACCGGTTGGGAAACGACCTACAGGATGGGGGCTGAATGAAGCCCATCTCCAAGTCCTAGGATGACAAATTGCAGGGTCAGAGAAGAGCCATGTGGACCATTAAGGGATTAGAAAATTTGCATTAGAGTGCTAGAGTGAAAGAGCTCAATCTGTTTCTTGGAAGAGTGAGAAGGTGGAGGAGCTGCTTTGTGTTTGTAAGTACCTACAAGTGGAGGAGGGTCTAATGCAGGGGTGTCAAACTCATTTGCTATGAGGCGGCTGGATTTTGCTTAAATATAGTGCAGGTGGGCCGTACATACCATAAATCAAAATACTAGGGCACTCTCTCGAGCTGGCACTCTTGCAGCATCGCGCGCGCGTGTGTGTGAGAGGTCCTATGTCCTATGGAGCACAGTCATGAGCCAGATGGGAGATCACAGGCGACATGTTTGACACCCCTGGTTTAACAAAGTCCAGTGGCTCAAGGTTGATGCTAAACAAATTCAGCCTAGAAATAAAGTGTAAATTTTTAACAGTCAGTAATTAAGCTTTGGAACAGTATATCCAAGGTCATGGTAGATTCTCTATCACTGACAATTTTGAAATCCAGACTGGATGGTTTTCTAGAAGCTCTGCTGTGGCTAAGACAAGGGCCTGCAACCTGTGGCTCTGGAGCCACATGTGGCTCTTTGGCTGCCCCCTTGCCCTGGCCCGGCTCCTCCCATCAGGATGCTACATGCATTGCGGCACTCAAAACACTTGGGTATTAAAGGAATTCTTTTAGATGGCTCTTTTTATCTTTTGGGTTGCTGACCCCTGGACTAGGAGCAGCACTCTGACCTGTGTCAGACAGGAGGAAGTCAGACTGGCTGATCACAGAGGTCCCTCCTGGCCTGGGAATCCATGGCGGAAAGTTGTAGCGTTGAAGGCCTGCATTACTCTGCTGTAGACACCAGTTAGTCTGTCACTAACTCCAGGGGAGCTTCGCTGCCTCAGGTGGTTGTGGTAATAGCAAATGGGTATATTTCTTGCTAGCTGTTTCTCCCATGGCTTTTTCTTCTGCTTCATCCTTCCTGCACTGAGCACAAGGCGACAGACTTTGTGGTGTTGCGCATGGTGAATGGTGGTCAGCTGTAGTCTGGGAATCCATACTCTGGTCTGAATGTGGTCTACCTTTTTTCTGTCTCAAATTCTGGCATCCATTGGGGCCTTAATACTTTACCATTAGTGAGTAGTTTAGCGGGTGCTGGGCAGTGCCTGGGAGACTTCTGTGCTGTGGTGTACTGTGCCATGATTAGACATCTAAGGTCACCTGTACAATGACCTGGAGTGCAGTCACCTTTAGCCAGACGGTGGTTTTGGGACTTCTGCAAATTCTGGTCAAGAAATTCTGCAGTGGCTGCTGCTTTGCTTTTCAATCAATCTACTCGATTAGCTTCAACACCGAAGGTTCATAAGCCCTTTGAATTTGTCCTCCCAGGGCTCAAAAGACAAAACCTCTCATTTCAAGTGGCTCCAACACCCTGATGTGGCATTATGGAGCTTGGCCATTGACTGTAGTGGGAAGAGGATCAGGCTTCGATGCTGCTGTCTCATGTTCCCTCCAGGGCCCTTTTGCCTTCCCTTCTGCTCTGCTCACTATCCCCTGTTTCTTTCCCTTCTCTAACACACCTCCTACACCCTGTGTGATCCAGAGAATATCTGTCCTAATGCCAAGTTAAGCAACTAGAGCAGGGGTAGGCAGCCCCTGGCACATGTGCTGACAGTGGCATGAGAGCCAATTCGGAGCAGTGTGTGACACCCTCTGCAGTGCCACAGGCATGGTGCGGAAAGAAGATGGCTAGAACAGCTTCTCTCCATGGTGTGCAACCGCCAATGAGCCACTCTGGGTAGCTTCTTTCCTTAGCATGCCTGGGGACCACCCCCCCAAGAGGCGCTGCTCCAGGGAGCTTCTTTCCATGGCATCCCTGGGGACCCCTGGCCCCAGGCATGCTGCCAAGAGGAGCCACTGCAGGCAGCTTCTTTCGGTGAGTGGCTTCTTTCAGTGACATGCCAGGGAAGCACCCCCCCCTCTACACCCCAACCTCCAGCCATGGGCTGCCACCAAATTGTCAGGCAGCCGCCGCTTTTATTTCTGTGGAGGGAGCCACTGGCACTGACTGACAGTCGAGGAGGAGGGGCTGGCATAGTGTCTCCCTTTGCCAATCCCCAGCAACTCTTGGGAAATTGTAGTGGTGACAGAGGCAGAGCAAGGAGTTATGGTTTCAAGCTGCAGCTGGGGAGGTCGAGGTTGGATATCAGGGAAAACTTTCTCCCTAGGAGGGTGGTGAAGCACTGGAATGAGAGGTGGTGGAATCTCCATCTTTGGAAACATTTAAGGCTGGGTTAGACAAAACCCTGACTAGATGATTTAGTGAGAGTGGCCCTGCTTTTACCAGGGGGTTGGACTAGGTAACTCATGGGGTATGTCCACACACACTCCTTATTTCGAAACAACAGAGGTTGTTTCGAAATAAGGAATGGCATGGCCACACGACGCATGGCCATTTCGAAAGAAGCAAACCGCTTCTTTCGAAATAGCCGTGCGCTTTTCGAAATAAGCTAAACCTCATTTTATTTCGAAAGGGCGTTGTTTCGAAA
>ML682003.1:5118114-5186261 GCA_007922195.1 Podocnemis expansa | reverse complement strand
GTGGCTGCAGCCGCGCGCCGGAGCCGCTCCGCCAGCTTGGGGGGCAGCAGGGGCGTTAAAGCCCCTGGGGCGCAGTGCCCCGCTGCCCGCTCCTGGCGGGTGCCTGCAGGGGGCTGCGGGCACCCGCCAGGTGAGGCGCGGTGCCTGCAGCCCTTTGCAGGCACCCACGGGGTGCAGTGCGCCTCTGCACTGCACCCTGTGGGTGCCTGCAGCCCCCAGAGGAAGCGAAATAGCAGGTCCACACTGTGGACCTGCTATTTCGCTCCCTTATTTCGAGGACACAGTTTTGTTATTTCGAAACAAGTTATTTCGAAATAACAGGTTCTTTCGAAATAAGTTATTTCGAAATAGCTTCTTTCGAAATAACAAAACTGTGTGTAGACATAGCCCTGGAGTCCCTTCCAACCCTAATATGCTATGATTCTATGACTGTCCTCCTCCTGCTCCCTTTAGGTCAGGTCTTCTTGTCTGCTGATGCTAGCAGTTTGGATCTGTGGAAATGCAGGAGCTCTTCCCTTGGGCTGCAGGTGGCATGGAAGAGGGATTAGGTACACTGTTGGCCTCAGTTTTCCTTAGAAGCCTGTCAGTCCATCTGTCAGGAATTTGGCATGTGAATCCACCCATCCTCTCTAAGCCTTTCTCTCTCCTCACCCCAGTCACAGCAATGCCCTTGCACACCCACCAAACTGGGATCCAGCTTGCTTCCATCTCTTTTCCTCATAGCCCTTTGGTATGGGTGGGAGGATGGCATGTTTACAGATACTCCCTCCCCTCAGAAGTCCAAGCCATCTGAGTCAGAGAGCAGGTGTGTAGAAATTCTCTGCTCCTGCACTGAACCAACTCCTGGGATAGACACAGCTACAAGACAGTGTACTGCCCTTCCTGGCGTGCAGGTTCCTTTCTCTTAGTAGCAGGTGGACCCACAGCCTAGCTGACTGTCACCTTAATTTGCCTTGCTTTCTGTCTCACCTGGGTCATACAGGGTCTGTGTCTTACGAAGCTGAACTTTAAAAGGAAACCGAGCCTGCCTTTCAGGTCGTTGGCTCATGAAAGTCAAAGAAGGCAACAGATCTCTTGAGCCATCTTCTCCACCACACCAGGAACAAACAGATTGTTCCCTGCAGGCTGTTAAAAAGTCAGAACCTTGGTAGTATCCAAAAGTCTCTCCCACGTGTGTGCTCTCTAGTGACCTGTGTGAAATGCTGTGGCCTTCTCTCCTGAGATCTCAGATCCCCTCACAAACATGAATGAATTTATCCTCACAAGTCATTTGTAAGTTTGGTCGCTATCATCAGGCCAGGCCCTGCACACAGAGGGGAAGGGACTTGCTTATTTACCCAGCAAGTCAGGGCTGAGACTAGAACCCAGGAGTCCTGGGCTTAGAGTTTGGTCCTTTTTCATTCCTGGTCATGGAGGCCTCCACTGGCATCTTCATTAGAAGGGCCAAGGAATGAGCCATGGAACAGACTCCCACCCCCTCCAGTGTGGGTTCCTCCAGGGCAGGTCATTGGTGAAGGTCTGCACTGAGGGAGGGGTGGCTCACTCTGTCATGGCCCACACCAAACCTTTCATGCAAAAGCAGGGCTGATGTCTCTAAGGTGGTTGATGCAGTTCACTAGGAACTCTTCACAGTGCTGTGCCACGTGGAACTGCCTGCCTGTGACTGCCTCCCTCTTCTATTGCAGTGCTGCATCGACGACTACGGGGACATTGTCAAACTGCTGCTGGAGGCCGGTGCCAATGTCAATGCCTGCGACAGTGAGCTCTGGACGCCACTGCATGCTGCGGCCACCTGTGGCCACCTGCACCTGGTGGAGCTGCTCATTAAACAGTACGCAGGTCGCTGTGGGGGCCAGGCAGGGCCTGGAGGGAATATGGGTATCAGGAGTGCACAGGTACAAGATGCCCGTAAGGGAAAATGTCCGCAAATAGACCTGCCTGAGGTGGGGAGGATGGGCAGAGTTAGGGTGCCATGCTCACCAGTCACACCATAGCAGAGCAATGCACTTGTGGAAGGGGACTATTCTAGGGACTGCTTTGGACTGGGACTTGGGTGGGCTGCTCCAGGGGCCTCGATGCAGTAACTGGGCAGCCTTGGAGAGGACAGGAGCTTTGATGGAAAGGCACCAGCCCTGCTTAGAATCCCCCTTGGCACTGAAATGGCTGCCCTGACATACCTTTGAGTCAAGGGAAGTGAGCTGGGCACAGCATAGTGGGACATAATTAGCCCAGTAAAAAAACAACATAATTAGCCCAGCCTGGGATGACTCCTCCACTGAGCAGGCATACCTCTAAGGTTTCCTGCCCTAGTCTCTACCCACCTGACCTGGGAAAGAGCTCCGTGTGGCTCCAGAGCTTGTCTCCCTCCCCAGCAGCAGTGAACAAGACTACCTCCCCCTCTTCTAGTGTCCCTGTCCTGGGGCCGACAGATACAGCATGTCTGTCCACCCATGCCTCTCTGTCCTGGCTCTGTAGCACCCCCTACCTTCCACTTTTCAGACTTTCGTAAGCAGCAATGCTGAGGTCTGTCCAGGATTATTTGCTGAGTGTCCCCAGCCTAGACAGAGATCCTATCCCTCCCCCAGACATCACCCTCTCCTGTGACCCACGCCAGGTTTGCGCCCCCTTGCAAGCTGGCATGTCAGCCTTCTGGGGTGCACCTTCCCCAGAACAGCTGTATCTTTTGTAGCCTGCTTATTTCCCTTCCCCTCCATTTATGTCAGGTTATCAGGCTCCAGCTACTTGTTCTGAACCCTTCTCGGTGGCCCGTAAATGTTTAATGGGGTATATTGTTGACCAAGTAACCCTATCTGCCTCGGCCTGCTGACTGCCTGCTTTGGCCTGGCTGCAGAGATGCTCTGGGCAGGGTGGTTTGTGCTGCTGCTCCTCCCAAGGCCTTTCCCCTTCACTCCCTGGCTAGGAGAGCTAGCATTTGAATACCAGCTGAGGATGACCATGGGTCTATCTGCTGAGTCCCCGGCACCTGGAGTCTGCTTGCCTTGGTCTGCAGTCTGTCTCAGTAAGCAGCACTTCATCCAAGCCTATGTTTTAAAGCCAGGAGCAGGGCTAGGATGAGAATGGGGCTAAGAATGGGTGCATAAATCTGGGGCCCCCTGGGGAGGGAGAAACATAGCCAGGAAGAGCTACCCAGGGTGGGAGGAGGGAATGGAGATGAGCTTCTGAAAGAGCATGGGTAATATGGGCTGCTTTGGCCAGGTGCTCCCAGACGAGCGGTGCCTAGAGACTAGATTTCTGTGCAGCTCCTCAAGGCTGGTTGGAAAACATTCATTTCATGAGACTCCGCCGTTAATGCCAAGTCCTCAGTGATGTCTGTGTGAGAACAGGCTCTTCCCTCCCAGGGAGTCCAGCAGTCCTGGATGTTGCCCACCATGTGGGCTGGTCCTGGAGGGGAGCGCAGTACCCCGGAGGCAGACTGCTGGGCTCTGCGAGGAGCTGGGATCCTATTTCACTGTCCTCGTCCCTTGCTGGAGAGGAGGCGGGACAAGAAATCCAATCTACAAGGGAAGGCTCGGCCGTGGAGAAGCTGGTGGTGGATCTTTAATAAAAACAGCTCCTTGTATCTGTTACACTGGCTGCCCAGTAGCACAGAGGTGCTGTGTCTGACATTATTTTGGGCACAACGGAGTGGTGGCCACCTGCCTGTTTAGTCGGAGAGTGGCTTGTTACCTCACTGCTTATTTCTCCTTCTGCCCTTCTGCAGTGGTGCCAACCTCCTGGCTGTCAACACAGATGGGAATATGCCGTATGACCTTTGCGAGGATGACGTGACGCTGGATTACATTGAAACAGCCATGGCAGATCAGGGTGAGTCTCCCCAGACCCAGATCAGTGTCTCATCCCCTTTCCCTGTTATCATCTTTGGAATGTTTCATGGTTATTTTGAAAAACCCTCACTCCTTGCCTGGCTCTCGTGTTCTGTTTGGGCACTGCATGCCCCTCGTGGTCAGAGGTGGCTTTTGGGGTAGGTGAAACAGGCGGCTGCCTAGGGCCCTGAGCAGTAAGGGGCCATGTAGCGTACTGCAGGGGTGGTTGTGTGCTTCACCTAAGTAGAAAACTGAGGCGTCCCAGGACTGGTTCAAAGAGTTATGGTGCACCACGTCCTCCCCGAAATGACTTTTGCACCTCCGGGGGCAGGGGGAGGCAGAACCTGGCCTCTGCCCTGGGCTGGCTCACCCCGCGTCCAGGGTGTGGAACAGCCAGCCCGGGGGCTGGGCTCTGCTCTCCTGGCCCTCCCTTGGGCCAGCTGTTCCTCCCTGGGGGTGGGGAAGAGTTGGCACAAGGGTGGAGTGGATTAGCCCTCTGGCTGGCAGGCAGCTGTGCCAGGCTGGGAGATTTTATATTTCCCACCAGCAGCTCCGCTGGCCAGGTAAGAGGGTGAATGGGCCCCCTGGGGGGTGTCAGGGATGGGGAGCCAGCGGGGAGGTCATCAGCGAACCATCAGGGAAGATGCTGAGGGGTCAGAGAACTGGTGGGGGGTGGCTGGGGCTTGAGGCGGGGAGCTGGAGCTGTGGGGAGGGGCGAGACTGGCAGTAGAGAGCTGGGGCCAGCTGCTGGGACCTGGGGCTGTGGGAAGGGGGGAACTGGAGCCATGGGGGGGCAACAATGGACAGCTAGGGCTGCGAGAGAGGTGTCACGGGGGCCTATGGTAGCCCTGCAATGGGCTTTTGCCTAGGGCCCCAGGTAGCCTAAGGTGGTCTCTGCTCATGGTGCAGTTGGTGCCAGTGGACTGGCATCTTGGCAGCAGCTTCCAGATCTGACTTTCCAGTGAGATCTTTGTTGGGTCCTCTCCATGTGCAGCTTTTGAATCTAGCACTCTTTCCTGCCCAGAGATGCCAGATCTGATATGCACATCCCGGAGTGAAGGAATGTAGCCATTTAAGATCCACTTTTGTCCCCTTCTGTTCTCCATGGGTCCAGGCCTGGGCTGGGAAAGGGCTATTGGTAACCCTCTTAGCAGTCTTCTTTCTCCTAGACACTGATATTTGCTGGTGGGCACTCAGCCACTGAGAGAGGCTGCTGATTTCTGATTTTTTTGTTATGTACATAGTGCAGTAGGTGTGCGTGGCACTGTATGGAAAAATACAGATGATCGTTTGTTCTATGGAGGTTCAGCAAACACAATGAAAGTCCTGTGACACCTTATAGACTAACAGATTTCTTCGGGCATAAGCTTTCGTGGGTCCCAACCCCCTTGATAAAGTGCCGCAGGACTCTTGTGTTTTTGCTGTACACAGATTAACATGGCGACCCCTCTGGAAATTTTCACCATGTACGTTCAGGAAAGCATGATGAGGTACAGGAGAAGAGCCAGCTAGCATGGGCAATGGGAGCAAAAGGGAACTTAGCTAGTTTAAGGGTAGGGCAGTTATCTGCTCCATGCACCTATGTTTGTTGATCTATAAATAAAATATCAAGCTGATGCAGGAGCAAGGGTGACGATGGTGGAAGAAATGGATTCTGGGATTTGAAGATGCAGAGTGTAGGTTACCCGGCACACAGGATCAGGAGGAACCATCCCACAGAGAGAATGCAGCCCCAGCAATGCTAAGGGAGCAGGATGTAAAGGGGTAGTGAGGGAAAGTTCAAATGGCCAAGAATGGGACAATGGGAGTGTGGGAGGAGCTTGAACCTGATTTGGAAGGTGAATGTTGAAGGATCTGGGGGGTTTGATGGTGGGGCATGCAGGACAGATGTTACAGAGACTGATACAGATGGAAGACTCAGCTTAGGGGAGAGACCAGCGAGATGGTAGTGAAGCCACAGGAGTTGGGGTGTTTGTGTTTCTTCCTGGGTAGACTAGTGCAGATCTTGACATGTCCCTTTGTCTGGAGTCTAGTGAGCAAACATCTTTCAGCCTGCTGCTGAGACAGAGGCCAGCCTCCAGTCACATCCCTCATGGCATTTACCTTCTGCATAGGAATAACTCAAGAGACAATTGAGGAGGCCCGGGCCGCCACAGAACGCAGCATGGTGGAAGATATCCGAAAACTGCTTCAGGCAGGTGCTGATCTGAACACTCCACTCGACCATAGCGCCACTCTGGTAAGATGCCCAGTTAACAAACAGTGCCAGCAGCTCGGGAGAGCTCTGCCCAAAGAGTGAGACTTGGGAGACCATGGCCACTAAGAAACGTGGCGTGGGGGGCTTGTTTAAGGCAGCACAAACCCCATCTCTTGAGTTCCTTGCAAACTAAGTTGGACAATACCTGGTGAAAGTACTCAAAGGAGCAAAGCAATCTGGCACTGGCTGAGGGCAGGCCAAATCTGACACATTGCTCTAGAGCGCCTCTGTAGGCCCCCAGGAGCAGGGCCAGGACCACTACATTTTTCTTCCAATGTGTGATGGGATGCCCCTCTCCCTTGTCCTTCCATCTGGGATAGCTCCCAGCACTGCCTTGCTGGCGATAAACAGAAGACCTCTCTGGACACTGCTATACCCAACTACAACAGCAGGCGGAGGCTCACACCCAGCTAGCTGGCAGGAATGGCTGGGTGGCACTGTCCGTAAGCTACGAACCTTTCCTTGAAGACATTCACAGGCAGAGACACACCCAGCTATGATACATGAATGCTTTCCCTCAGCAACTGATGAATCCACAATAGAAAATGGCAGCAGTCAATTTGCCCCCTGCTTTTATGCACTGCACCCCAGAATTGTTCCGTCTTTCTCTGACCAAACATCTGGTCAGAGTCAGATCATTCATTAGTCTGCCTCTCCCTTGCTGTGAAAAGAACATACACCAGTCTTTGCTGGTTGAGATGAAATTTCCCAAACTCTTCACTTCAAGACAAGCTGTTTTAGATAAAATTATAAAATAAATTTATTAACTACAGAAAGGCAGATTTTAAGTGATTGGCATAAAGAGTGAGGGATCATTACCAAGGAAATAAAAATAATTTTGCAGTCTAAGTGCTTATACCCCACACAGGACTTGAGTCAGCAGTATCTCACCCTGACTGAGGCTATTGATTCTTGGGACATAGGCTGCATCTGCTTTGCAGCCTTGATTTCCCTCCTCTGTTCAAAGTCCTTTGTCTTCCAATGTTCCTTCAGGTGTTGAGTTGTGGGAGAGCAAAGACAAAGGATGATGTCATTTCCCTCCCTTTATAGTTTCTTTCAGTTTGTTGCAGCAGTCCATGCTTGTGACCTGGGGGTTCAGCCTCCCTGGTCAAAAAAGGTCAATTGTTGATCGGTTGGCTACTCACCGTAACCGTCCTTCTTCGAGATGGGCTGCTCACATACATTCAGTTACAGGTGTCTACGTGCTGCAGCGCACGGTAGCTCAGAAAGTCTTTAGCATTAGCCTGTCAGGTCAGGGCGCACAGTCAATGCCCCCTCCATGCCGCAGCTGCAGCTTTATAGGTGACCGTAACCCTGACCCTCCCAGTCCCATATACCTTCGCTAACTCCGTTAGCGGGAATGATGGGAGGGACCTGAATGTATGTGAGCAGCCCATCTCAAAGAAGGACGGTTACGGTGAGTAACCAACCGTTCTCCTTCGAGCACTGCTCACATCATTCAGTTACAGGTGACTGCTAGCCGTACCCGAGGATGGTGGGAGGAGTTACAGTCTACTCACACTGAGTACAGCTCTGCCCACAGCGGCATCATTTCTCGCCTGTTGGGCAATGGTGTAGTGCGTTGTGAAGGTATGTATTGATGACCTCGTAGTGGCCCTGCAGATCTCTTGGATCGGGACCTTAGTGAGGAAGGCCGTGGAAGATGCCTGAGCTCTGGTAGGGTGGGCTCTCACAGTCTCTGGGAGAGGCGTGTTTGACCTTCCTTAGCAGTCTTTAATGCAGTTCACAATCCATTTGAAAATGCATTGGGAGGATACCGGAGAACCTCTCATGCGTTCCGCAACCGCCACGAACAGTTGGGGGGGTCTTGTGGGTGCGCTCAATGTAGGTTAGGCGCGCTCTCCTCACATCCACCGTCTCTGGTTTTCTGCCACCTGCAGGTCTGGATAGAAGACTGGCTGGCAGATTTCTTGATTCATGTGGAAGGGGGTGGTGACCTTGGGCAGGAACGAGGGGTGGTGACGCAGGACCACCTTGTCGGGAAAGAAAACCGTATATGGGGGTTCAGAGGATAGGGCTTGTAACTCTGAGACCCTTCTGGCTGATGTAACAGTCACCAAGAAAGCCACCTTCCAGGACAGCACTAGCAGGGTGGCTGAATCTAAGGGCTCGTACGGTGGTTCTGTCAGAGCCCGTAGCACCAAGTTCAGATCCCACTGTGGGGTGGGGTTACAGACGTGTGGAAAAAGTTTTTCCACTCCTTTCAGGAATCTATGGCAGATGGGATGTGAGAAGAGTGGGACCCCATCTGTTGTTTGGTGAAAGGCCGAGATTGCTGCCAAATACACTTTCAATGATGACAGAGATAGGCCTTTCTCCCTTAGGTCAAAAAGGTAATCTATGGTTGCCTGTACTGGTGCAGAGGTAGGGTCTATGTTTTTATCACGGCACCAAGTGGAGAAGTGATTCCATTTTGTGATATAGGTGGACCTGATGGAGGGTTTTCTGCTACCAACCAGGACCTTTTTAACCCTATCCGAGCAGTGTCTCTCTTGCTCGCTGAGCCAGAGAGCATCCAGGCTGTCAGGGGCAGGAGGCCCGGGTTGGGGTGCCGAAGGTGTCCCGAGTCCTGTGTCAGAAGGTCCACCCACTGTGGGAGGCAGAGCGGGGTCCTCACTGACATGTCTTGTAGGAGAGGGAACCAGTGTTGCCTGGGCCAGTCCGGGGCTATGAGGATGGTGAGTGCCTCATCTGTGAGGACCTTCAGAAGTACCCTGTGAATCAGGGGAATTGGCGGGAAGGCATACATTAGGACTCCCACCCAATTGAGGAGAAAGGCATCGCTGAGCGACCCCTTCTTCTGACCTCGGAGGGACCAGAACCGAGGGCATTTGTGGTTCTGCGCTGTGACAAAGAGGTCGATCTGAGGGGTTTCCGACCCGATTCTCAGCAGGGAGAAAACCTCATTGTGGAGGGACCACTCATGATTCGCCAGCAGCTTTCTGCTGAGTGAATCCGCTATGCCATTGTCCACCCCGGGGAGATGGGCAGCAGTTGGCATGAAGTGATGGTCTATCGCTAGTTGCCAAAGCTTGGTTGCTTCGTTGCATAGGGCCAAGGAGTAGACTCTCCCTTGGCGGTTCGTGTAGAACATGGCTGCTGTGTTGTTTGAGAGGATTTGGACCACTCTGCCCTGGCTCTGGTCCAGGAAGGTTATGCAGACCAGTCTGATGGCCTTGAGCTCCTTCACGTTTATGTGGAGGAGACTGTCCTCAGGGCTCCAGGCGCCTTGCGTGGAGAGGTCCCCGGACAGATGGGCACCCCACCCCAGGTTGGAGGCATTCGTTATCAGGTTTACTGCAGGTTTGGACTCCCTGAACGAGATTCCCCACATCGTGAAGTTGGGGTCACACCAGATTTGGAGGGACTCCAGGGCATGCTGGGGTACCGACATTACCTTGTCGAGATGGTCCCATTCTGGTTGGAAGCTTGTGGCAAACCAGAGCTGGAACGGTTGCATCCGCAGATGGGCTGTTCGGATTACTGATGTGGCCACTGCCATGTGCCCCAGAAGCTGCATGCATCTGCGCTCTGTGGTCAGCCCAGGTGCCTGGAGCTCTGTGATAATGGTGCAGATGGACCGAAATCTTGACAGGGGCAAGGATGCTATGCCTTGCAGAGCATCCAGGCGTGCCCCAATGAACTCTTATGTGCTGGGTGGGGCAAAGCTTGGACTTTTCCAAGTTTACGTGAAAGCCCAGGAACTTGTGCAGGTTCATTACGACGTCGACATGGTCTTGTACTTGTCGACTTGACTTGCCCACTATGAGCCAGTCGTCCAGGTGGGGGTAGATTCTTACACCCCTCCTGCGTAGGAGTGCTGCAACTGGTGCAACACACTTTTTGAACACCCTGGGGGCTAGCAGTAACCCGAAGGGAAGGGCAGTAAACTGGTAATGGCGTTGTGCCACTACAAACCTGAGGAACTGCCTGTGGTGGGGCTGGGTGGCTATGTGGAAGTAAGCGTCCTTTAGGTCAAGGGCTGCGAACCACACTCCTGGGGACATGGAGGGGATGATCTGAGGTAGGGAGTTCATGCGGAATTTTATTTTCTTTATGTTTTTGTTGAGAGCTCTGAGGTCTAGGATGGGCCGTAGGTCTCCATGGGGTTTGAGGACCAGGAAGTAGCGGGAATAGAACCGTTTGCCACAATCCCTCTTGGGAACCTTTTTGATGGCTCTGAGGGAGAATAACTTTTGGCATTCGGCCTCGAGCTTGCCTAGTAGATAGGGGTTCTCTGGCATTATGGGAGGGGATGGTTTCCTGTCCCGGGGGATTGAGAGGAACTGGATGTGGTATCCTCTTGCTACTGTGTCGAGGACCCACTGGTCCGAAGTGACCCGGGTCCACCGTGGGGCGAAGTGGTGGAGGCGGTGGGGGGAGAACAGGGGCTGTGGAGCGCTGCCCTCGGAGGGACCGTCAAAAATGCTGTTTGCAGCCCGACGAATGATCTGACCCTTGTCTGCGCCGCCCCGACTGGGAGGCGCCCAGCTTACCCTCTTTACCTGCCTGGCCTTTATCCTTGTCCAGGTCCCTGAGGTGGTGCTGGGGAAACTGGAGAGATCTTGGGAACTGGGTCTGCAGCTGCAGCTGTTTTCAGTTACTGTTGCTGCTGTTGTAGCTGGTGCGACTTCGAGGAACGTCTAACGTGTTGTGGGGTGTAGATCCCGAGGGACCTCAAAGTGGCTCTTGAGTCCTTCATACCATGCAGCTTCGCATCTGTGGAAGATGCAAAGAGGTTGGGTCCTTTGAAGGGAAGGTCCTGAACAATTTGTTGCATCTGTGTGGAGGGGCCGGAGTTCTGGAGCCAGGCCAGACGGTGCATCACCACTGCCGATGCCATTGTGTATGCCGCTGTGTCCATTGCATCCCAGGTTGCCACAAGCGCGTCCCTGGATGCTCTCTCCCCCTCATCCAGCATCGCTTCAAAGTCTCTCAGGCAATCCTTGGGGATGACCGATCGGAGATTCCGTAGGGCTTCCCACAGGTTGAAGATGTAGCACGTCATCAAAGCAGAATGGTTTGAGATGCGCAGCTGGAGGGCGGCCAAGGAGTAAACTTTCCTGCCGAGTAGGTCGAGCCTCCTCGCCTCCTTGTTCTTGGGGGTAGTGCTAGGTTGGCCTTGTCTCTCCCTTTGGTTGACTGCGTCACCACCAAGGACCCCGGGGCTGGGTAGTGAAACAGGAAGGGAAAACCTTCCAGGGAGACGGAATGTTTCTTGTCTGCTATTTTGGACACTGGTGGGATCGAGGAAGGCGTTTGCCAGTGCTCCTGGACAATGCGGAACACCCCGGCGTGCAAGGAAATTCCAACCTTAGCCGGCGGGGCTCGACGACACGCGTCAAAGAGGGAGTCATCCTCCACCTGGATTACCCCTAGCTTGAGCTTCAGGTTCGCCACCATGCAGCGGAGAAGGTCCTATTCGACGCAAGGATCCCCTTCGCGGTCGGTGGATATGTCGATTAATCTCTCGTCAGACAACAAAGATGATGGGGCCCTTGATCTGCTTCATTGTGTAGAATCAGGGTCCGGCTTGTCGTCGGAGAAATCTGAGGACTCGGATGCAGGCGAACGTGCATACTGGGAGGAGGCGTTGTCTGCCGTCGCATTCGGCCAGTTGATAGTCCATTCGTTGTGTGGGGACCTCGATGGCGGCATAGGCGTAATGAAGCGGCCAGGTGTTTCCCCCGATGGGTGCCTGCGCCGCGCACTCGGTGACACGGAGCTTTTGCGGGCTCGCTTTCTCGGGCACTCCTCCTGGGGAGGGAAGAAAGGGATCCTCCAAGGATGACCTGGATGACCTCCCCCCCCGATAGTCGGCAGTCCGGTACTGAGAATTCCTCAGGGAAGCAGTGAGGAGCCACAGAACTTGGGCCCAGTCCCGGGTTCGATGGTGCTGGATTAGAGAGAGGCGAGGAGGCCCGAGACGGTACCAGCATCAGTGCAGGTGTTGGCAGTGCCGAATCCAACGGTACCGGAAGTGACGGTACCAGAAGTGGGGTTATTGGTGACGGTGCCGGGTCCAGCGGTACTGGGCTTGCAGGCGGTGCCACACTTGCGGGCGGTGCCGGACTCGTAGGTGGTGCCGGACTTGTAGGCGGTGCCATGTCCAGTGGCGCTGAGGGAGGCGGTGCCATTGTGGCCAGTTGCCTCGTGTTCTGCACTGAAGCTAGATTTGAGCGCCCTTGGCAAGCCGGTGCCTGAGCCATGGCCTTGCTCGGGGCGGCTGGGAGGCTACTGGGAGACCGGCGAGGTCGGTGCCTGGAAGGTACCGTGGAGGGCTGAGATCTTGGGCCTGGTACCAGGGATCGGTGGGAGCTTGATCCCGGGCCGATCGAGGGTTCGGCGGAGCGCTGGTGGCTTGGCTGCTTTCGGGTGGAGTGGCTCCGGTCCCCGAAATGAGGCGGAGGCAACGCTCCCTTTCCAGACGAGTCCTCCGCTTGAAGGATCAGAAGATGGGGCAGTCCGCTGTGATGTGGGACTCACTCAAGCAAGCAAGGCCCTTCTCGTGCGGATTGTCCATCGGGAAGGCCTTGCAGCATCCTAAGCATGGCTTGAATCCTGGCATTTCAAATTTCATGTGAAAGAACAGGCCCTTGTGTTTTGTGTCAGGGAAAAACTGGTCCGGGGTCCCCAACCTGAAAAGGGGAACTCCGAATCCTTCCCACAGGTGAAGGCTCGTTCCCAGCTGAGACTCCAATAAGCTGAGGACGAGGTGTGGTTCAAAGTTTATTATTCATCTGAATAATAACAGGAACAGCAACAGGGAGTAGCACAAGAAGCTAGTCTCCCCCACCGCCAGTTCCCCGATTATTGGGGTACAGATCATATATACTTTTCAGCATGCAAAATACAAAATACATATTGTAACAAGTTCATGCATAATACAACAGGTTACATCATGCCTAAAGTCCCTACATGGTGTTACTACTCTTAATATGCAAGTTACAAAATTAGATTATATTTAATAGTCAGCATATAGTTAGCCCGCCTCTGTTGTTGTTTACTGCTCATTTGGGTACTAATTATTGCTCTTGACCAATGAGAGCGGCCAAACTCCTGTGACCTCCTGGCTACCTAGCCCCCGTCAACCTGTTTATCAAACGAGGCTGATGGTTTCCCATCAGGGGGTAGACAGGGTTGATAGCTTCCCATCAGGGTCCAGACAGGAGGGATTGTCTTATAATCAATCTCTGTGGATTACCTCTTGTATCTATAGAACCAGTCTAATTTCCTATCAGTCTAAACCCCCTAGCTCCCTTGACTGACTAAACTTGTCTAAGCAAATACAACAATCCCTGGCACAGAACTTCCAGACCAAACTTACTCCATCTTTAGACACCCCCCCCCACATTTGCAAGATAATGCTGATCCGAACTGATGCTGATGGTGGAAAAAGGAACTGGGAGGGTCAGGGTCACGGTCACCTATATAGCCGCGGCCACGGCATGGAGGGGGCGTTGGCCGTGTGCCTTGACCTGATAGGCTAACGCTAAAGACTTTCTGAGCTACTGTGCGCTGTGGCATGTAAACACCTGTAACTGAATGATGTGAGCAGCGCTCAAAGGAGAAGTGTTTTTTCCTATGAAGCCTTCTGGGTGCTTGCTGAGAAAGTGGATTCCGTGCATGGCTGGTACCTGAAAAACTGGTCCTGGGTGTTTCTTACCTGCTAACATATGTTTGAAGCAAGTACATAGCAAAATGTCATGACTCCCCACACGATGGCAGCACCCACAATCTAAGAGTACATTGATGTTTAGCAGATCAAGACTTTAAAGTGATCTTTCACGATGTACCGTAGTTCTAGGACAGTGAGGAATATGGAGATTTCAGGGAGCTGCTCTGACACACACAGGAAGCATGGCTAACACCTGTGACTAAGCAAGCCAAACTGACAGCTAGCAAAAACTCACACTAGTGAAAACCAGTCTCCACGTCCCCGGCAGCCTCCAGTGTCCTGGGTCTTCTCAGTCCGGGACATGGGACACACGGCCCTTGTGGCTCTGGTGGACACAGGCCAGTCAAGTTCGTCCTGCTGGCATTCCTGCTGTGTGTGACGCTGCTGAGCAACAGGTTCTCCATAGAAACCTGGTGAGGTGAATGGAGATGGCTCAGTCAGAGCTGAGGGAGATCCATAAAGGGCAACTGTCTCTCCACCTGCAAAGTCCCAGTCACTGTGCCCACAGATCTGGATGAAGCTGCTAGAGGGCTCAGACTCAGTCTGTGACCTAAGGCTCCAATTGGATCCTCAGAAATGTCAAGGTAGCCTTGGCAGCAAGAACCTTCCACTTGGGCCTGGCTAGATCTTCCTCTCTCTAACCAGCCTCTGGTCTGGTCACAGTGGCTTGTATGTCTGTGGCCTGAATGGCTGATAGTTCCAGAAGAAGCCATGCACCCTGAAAAAGCTTCATCTAGCCCAAAATGCCTCAGCCCACCTGCTCAGCTGCACTGGTGTTATGAAACATTCCCCCGGTGTGCCACTCTGTGCCGACTACACATTGAATGCAGAGACTGTGTCTGGCCTGGTACTCCCGGTCACGTGTGGGACTGGCCACGACAGCATCAGCTACCTCTGTGCAGCCCTGGCCTTCCACAGACGACCTCTACTATTGACAGACAGTTTGTGCTCAGCATTCCTCTCTGGCCTTAGTGACCTTCAAGCACTGGGATAGGAGGCAAACCAGTATGACCAGCCTGTCGGCTCTCCCTTCCTGGCTAGCCCAGTGGTTCCCTAAAGTACAGAGGCTCCCAGTGAGTGTGGGTGAGACGGTGGACCTAAATTTGGGTCCTACCACCTTTGTGTGCCCCAGTTCACAGCAGAACCTCCTCCTTGCATAGCTTGTTGGCACCTGCTGCACAGAGCTGGCTGGGTATGGCCTATGAATAATGATCAGCTGGCTCGTTAGGTGTGTTTCCTGAGCCTTTTCATCTTGTCACCTTTCTGTGGCCTGTTAACTTGCTCCTTCCTTGCTGCAGTCACCCTGGGTCCTTTCATCTCTGGAAACTGTTGATCAAATGGGACGAACCATGCAGGCAGAATGAACCAGCTGGTCAGAAGATAAGGGTTGGAAGGGACCATAGGAAGGGTTATCTAGTACAACACCCTGTTCAAAGCAGGACTAAACCATCTCGTCTAGAAGAGAATAAGGTGTTATAAAGAAGAGAGAAAAATTATTCTCCTTAATCACTGATGATAGGATAAGAAGCAATGGGCATAAATTACAGCAAGGGAGGTTCAGTTTGGATGTTAGGAAAAAATTCCTAACCGTCAGGGTGATTAACCACTGGAATAAGTTACCCAGGCAAGTTGTGGAATCTCCATCATTGGAAGTTTTTAAGAGCAGGTTAGATGAACACCTGTCAAGGTGCCTGCCGTGAGTGCTGGGGACTGTACTCGATGACCTCTCATGATCCCTTCCAGTTCTATGAATGTGTGAATCCCATCCAGGGCATTGTCAATCTGGGCCTTAAAAACCTCTGAGGATGGAGATTCCACCCCTACTTAGGTAACCCAGTCCAGTGCTTCACCACTATCCTAATGACATGGGCCTCACTGGCACTAGGCACAGAGAGCACGGGCCCCAAATGTGCCAGCCAGTGCCCCAAGTCTCTCTCCCGGACAGGTGCAGGTGCAGGCAGCTTAGCTCTTCACCTGCCAGGGAGCAGAGTTCAACTGGAGCCAGCAGGGGTTGTCCCACCCTGCACCATGTCACTGAGACCCCTGATGCAGGGTGGGAGAAGAGGGAAATTTAAATCTCTCTTTCTTTGGCCCAACAGCCTGGAGCTCCACAGCACAGTGCTGTGGGGTCCACTGGGGCAGGGGGGAAGGAAAGGGGAATGGGGGGTTGAGAGTGAGCCTGGGGTGGCGAAAAGGCTCGGGTCTGGCACTTGGAGCTGGCTTGGGCCCATGGCAGCTGGCTTGAAGCCAGGGCCAGGGCCGGAGGTGGGGGGGCAGTGCAGCGAGGGGTGGTTGAGAGCAGGCCCCGTGCTCTGAATATTTTGAGGTGGGGGGAAGTGATGTCCCTGGCTAGTGAGAGAGTTTTAGCCAAAATTCACACCAAAAACTTGGAGGGTAGAGTAACGTCAGTGGGGTAGTGTCTTTAGTTTACTTTTTGTAACACATCTCTACCAAGAAAAGCCCTAGTGCAGCTGGCACTTGGGATTGGTATAAACTGTGCCAGCCCTTTGGAAACTGGTTTAGTCAGGCCAGTGTAGCTGTACCAGCAGAGCTTCCAGACAGCGGAGCTGGCTTTGGGCCACGGCACGTGATTCTAATGCTTGTGACTTTCTCCTTTCCAGCTTCACGTTGCCTCAGCCAATGGCTACCTGGAAGCAGCTGAGCTGTTGCTGGAACACAAGGCCAGCATGAGTGCAAAGGACAACGATGGGTGGGAGCCTCTCCATGCTGCTGCCTGCTGGGGGCAGGTGGGTGCTTGTAGGTTGAGAATGCACCTAGCTCCTGGGATTGAGCAGTTGGCCTCTGGTATCTCAGAGTGGTGCCCATCGGGAATTTCCCACCCTTAGAACACCCTCCTAGCAGCGCCCCTAGTGGTGGAGTGCTCCGAACCCATCTTTACCAGGGGTTATTTGCTGTGGACAGTTTTGGATCTATGCCCCAGGACCTCCAGGTACTTCCCGTTGTAACACTGTGGGGACTAGGTGTGTGGTAGTGATTAACACTGAGGGGCATTTTGGACACAGGGTCACCCCAACTCCTACCAAAGGGCCCAAAGATCTCACAGGGCAGAGTGGAGCTGTGGTGAAAGCCTGCCCTGAAGTACAGCCAGACTTCAGGTGGGAGTGGAATGTGTTGTGGCTGGGGAAAGGGGTGCTAGGGCTTGCCTTCCTCCGGGACCCATTGAGTGAGGGACCCCTTGCGAGCCCCCCAGCACTGTTCTGCTGGTGGGAGCTGACGGGTGCAGACCATGGCGGGGAGCTAGTCTGCGGAAGCGGCAGCGTGTGGCTCCTAACTGAACCGTGTGGCAATAAGTTCAGAGGGACATTTCCCCTCAGCTTGGGGGCAGAGGAGGTTTGTGTGTTGAGTTCTTCCTGCCTCACTAAAGGCAATGTCCCTCCTTGCCGTCAGATCCATCTGGTGGAGTTGCTGGTGGCCCATGGAGCTGATCTCAATGGGAAGTCTGTGCTGGATGAGACACCATTAGGTGAGTCAAGCCGTTAGAAGAGCTCTGAAGGTGGGAAGGATTCAAAGGGAGGCGTGACAGGAGAGGAGACACTGAGGGAGGCAGGGACTGGGGCAGTGGTTGGGAGGGGAGTGGAGCGGAGGGGTGATGGGAGCAGTATGGACATGCAGACTCTCTATGAATCCTCTCAGGTGCCTTTGTCATGCTTTGTGTGGTAGGCTCCCTCTCCTCCCTCTGAGGATTGCCCAGGGTCAGAGACCTCTACTACAGCTCCCACCTTGTCCTGAAAGCCCCTGAGGGCCTGAGTTCTCCTCCATCCCCACCTGTGCGATTTTTGGTGGCAGTGCGCCGCTTTCCACTCAGGGATCACTGCAGTTCCTTCCCACCCAACTCCTTTCTCTGCCTCCATGACTGTTTCCCTAAACCTGCCAGACTGGGGAAATGCTCATTTTCTCCTAGGCCTGCCAGCACCAAGCCCACCTGCCCTCATGACGGACTCCTGTGTCTGGGCAGATAGAGTCCCAAGCACAGGGTTATTATCCACCCACATACTGCATATGGCCAGTTACATACTAGACAGCATGTAAATGATCAACAACAGGTTAATCTGAGCATGGTTTGTAGATGGCAGGCAGCACTTGTAGGAGTTGGGGGGGAGAGGGAGGAACAACAGCTGAGTTTGAGGCAGGCTGGATGTAGGGTATGCTAGAAGAAGAGAGCTTAGCTGTAACTTGTTTTCCTTTGTGGCACAGTTAGGCTCATGGGGTGGGGAGAAGAGGTGGGATTTGAAGAGGCTTTTTGGGGGCACTTAGATGCGGAGATGGCAGCAGGCAAGAGCCCAGAAATAGGCTAGTATTTGAGGAGCTCCTGTCACCTTAACAACCTTTCCCACCTCCCATCACCTCATCCCGTCTCCCTGTCTCTTCAGGTCTCTGCCCCACACATTCCCTCCTTCCCTTGCCTGTTCCTCTTGGTTGCATGCTCCATTGGTGTTGCACACTGCAGTCTGTGAGTGGAAAGGGGGTTTGTGGAGTTCAGGAGAGGGAAACAGAGAAGGGCAGAGTGGAGGGAGGTGGGCCACACTGGAGGCTGCCTGGAAGCAGTGGCCAGTCAGCTGTGGGAGCAGACGCTAAGGAAAGGGGAGAGCTGGAGCAGGAGGGAATGGCTGAGAAGGGTGGTACCAGAGATCTCTGTGGGCAGGGATGGGGGGTTATTGTTGGGGCGTGATGGCAGACCTGGTGGGAAAGGGGGACTGAAGTGTTCTGGAGCCATGGCCCCTTGCAGTGTGTGCAAGCAGCGAAGGCTGGTGTTGCGCTGAAGTCTGGCTCTGCTCTTGAGTGTCTGCCCCCACTCCCCTCATGGGACTCCTGCTCTGTCTCAGACGTGTGCAGCGATGAGGAGGTCAGAACCAAGCTGCTGGAACTGAAGCAAAAGCACGACGCCATCATGAAGTCTCACGACAAACACAAGTCGCTGCTGCAGCGACGCACATCCAGCGCAGGCAGCCGAGGGTAAGGCCAATGGGGGACCACTGGGGGCTGGGCCACCCCAGAGCCGGACTCTCATTCCCAGTGGCCAGGCAGAGCTAGGCAACCTCATTGATGAAAGGAAGCTTCAGGTCTCCTGACCCTTTGCATCTTAACCTCAGCTAGGCTCTGACATCCCCCTGCCACAGGCTTCATGCCCATTAACAAGCCTTCCAGCCCCAGGGAAGCCCTACTCAGTGTGTGAGCATTCCCTGTGTTTCTATGGGCATGGGCTTGCTGTCTTGCTTTGGCAATGCTTGGGCAGGGGCACAGACAGTGTGGGACACCCCCGCCCCCAGTGTCCCTGTCCAGGCGAGCCATTGCTGGAGCAGTTTAGGGCAGGGTTCTTAACCAGGGGTGCTACACAGAGCTCTTCTTGGGGTACCTCAATTCATCTAGATGCTCGCCTGGTTTTAAAGCAGGCTATGCTAGTAAGGTCTGTACAAACTACACTTTCATAGAATCATAGGGTTGGAAGGGACCTCATAGGTCATCTAGTCCAACCCCCTGCCAGAGGCAGGACCACTCCCACTAAACCATCCCAGTCATGGATTTGTCCAGCCGGGCCTCATACAGACCATGACTTGTTTATACAGCTTTATATACAATGCACTGACATGTAAGTACAATGTTTATAATCCAGTCCATTTGTTTTATAATGATATGATTAGCATGAGAAATTCATCAATTTCTTGGTGACACTGTGCTGCAACATTTGTGTACTTCTGTGTCTGGTTTGTAAGCAAATCGTTTTTGAGTAAGGTGAAACTTGGTATGCACAAGATGAACTAGCCTTCTGAAAGGGGCACTGTCTTCTGGGAAGGTTGAGAGCTGCTTATCTAGGCATGGCCTAGGAGGAAGTGTCTCTAAACTGAACTGGTGATGATGTTCTGCTGCCGTGGGGCTTCTGTTGGTGGGTCACCCAGGCACTGCCCTCCGTGGTGGGCTTAGCTCACTCTGGCAAAACACAGATGAGCTAAATGAATCCTGGGCTTGAATGTAGTCTCTGCCTATCATCTCCATTGGTTGCTGTGGAAATGTGTGCCTCCCCTAATAAGATAAGTTGGCAGGACGTCTCTGGGCTAACTGTCCTGGTTTTCAGCACCGACTGGAAACAAACATCTGGAGCTCTGCCCCAAACTGAGTGGCAGGGCCTGGCTGCCTGCCCCACAGTGGGAAGCACTTCCAGTTTCCCAGCTGTGCTGATCCTGGTTTCTGCTGTCCCCAGGAAGGTGGTGCGGCGGGTTAGTGTGACGGAACGCACAAACCTGTACCGTAAGGAGCATGAGAAGGAGGCCATCGTCTGGCAGCAGGCGGGGCACAGGGAGAATGAGGCTGAGCTTGAGGATGAAGACAAGCAAACGGACGCCGAGCTCCAGCTGCATCTCTCCGTGAGTAGGGGCCTCATGCTACCGGAGCATGGGGGTATCTGATGCCACTGCAGCCATTTGTGTCCTGCGTCTCCACATCGCACCGTGTTGGAGCGAGCTGGCCATGCTGAGTGGTCCCACCTGACCCTGCCAGCAGGTTCGAAGATTTGAGGATCTTGGGGGGCAACCACTGCACCCGTGGGGTACGGGGTGGATTTGGGGTACACTTTATTAAAATGAGTATAGGGTAAGGTGAGCAGTGGTCGGTGTATGTCGTGTTTGTCACAGTGGTTTTTGTAAAGTGTTGGGGGGTACCTAACTTTCAGAAGTGGGGACAGGTTGGGGAACAATGGGGTTCTTCAACTAACCTACTAACACTATAGCCCTACTCACTATAACCTAAAGGCTACGTTAACACGCTATAGGAAAAGGGGGGGGTACAATGTAAATTAGTGTGCCGCAGTGGCAGAGAAGATAAGTAGCAGGGAAGCTGGGGCCTGAAGAGGAGTAAAGGCAAGTGGGGGGGGTGTCGAAAGGCAGCGGGGTGAGGAGGTGCTTGGGGGTTGGGGTAAGGGGACAGAGGCAGGAGAGGGGCTGTAGGTGTGTGGGAGTGTGGGCAATGGGGAGAAGCACGAGGGGCTGAAAGGGGATTCAGGGGTTTGTGAGGGAAGCAGAGGAGGGCAAAATGGTAGGGAAGGCAGGAGGGGTTCGGGGGAAGCAGCTGGCGGGGAAGGCAGAAGTTCAGGGGAAGCAGCGGTGGCCGCGGGAGCGGCTCGGGAGCCGCAAAGAAAGCGGGAGCGCCGCTGGAGAGCCCGGCACGCTGCAGAAGAGCGGCTGGGACCCGGGGTGCCGCGGAAAGCGGCGGAGGAGCCGCAGTAAGGGCGGGGAGCCCGCGGGAAGCCGCAGGAAAGCGGTGGCTAGGGCGGGGAGCCGGCGGGGAGCTGGGAACCGCAGGAAGCGGCGGAGGATGGGGAGGGCTGGCGGGCTGCCGTGGGAGCTGGGGAAAAAGCGGCGGGGCCGCTAGAGAGTCCAGCGGGGATCAGGGGAACCGGCGGCGGCCGCGGGAGCGGCTCGGGAGCCGCAGAGAGCCACAAGGGTAGCGGGGCGGGGAGAGCGGCTTGGGAGCGGGGAGCCACAGGGACAGAAGGAAAGTTGAAGCGCACCGGGGATCCCAGAAATGAAGAGGGAGCAAGTAAAGTTAAAGAGAAAAAGGTTTATTTAAGTCGGGGAGGTTACAGAGGGTAGGGCAAAGGCAACTTAACCAAACAATTCTAAAGGCTAGGAACTAAAGGAAACAATCTTAACAGCTAACTTAAGATTTCTAATTAACTCTATACAATGTTGCAAAACACAATACTCTTAAAGCAAGTTCAAACAACCCAGGAGGAAAAGAGATACACTGGATGATACAAAGTAGCAAGAAGCAATTGCAGACACGGGGAGCTCCTAACACAAACTGGAGCTGCAAGCAAAGAGAAAGGTACACACGCAAGCCTGTAAAGCTGGGGAAAGCAGTTTTAAAGCAGCCCTAAAGAAATAGAATAACTTTTTTCTTAGAGAAAGGTTGCAGGGCAGACTCTTACCACTCCTAGCAGCAAGGGTAACAGCTTCACAGGCTGGAGGAGACTCGTAATCGGCTGGCAGTAACTCGTGGGGGTAACTCGTGGATACGCTCTAGGGGGAACTCATGAGCGGAGGAGGCAGCTTCTGGTTGATCAGGCCAGGAGAGATGTTGAAAACCATCCTGCCTGAGCACCCCAGAACCTCAGCTTTTAAAGACTATTTCCCGCCTTTCCCTGATTACAGGGAATGTGGGGAACAATGGGGGTCTGAGTCATGCCCTGCAGGACCTTGCAGTTAGGCAGAGCCCACCTACACCAAGCCCTGCAAAACAATGGGCCCCCAGGGTGGTAATGGCCATCCAGTTGCGTTCAAGGGGGCCACCTAGTTAAGGTGAAGGAGCCATTGTTCACTTCACACCTTCTATGTACTTTAATGATGGCCGGGGAGGGGCAGCCATCAAAGTAACTGCTATGAGTCACAGACACCACCCATTGCCTAGAACTGAGAGAGCCCATCCTTACCCTCTTGCTTGTTGAGGTTCCCCCTAGCTGCCATCCCCACCCCACTGAATGGGACTTTCAGGGCTCCTGCCTCTTCCCTGCAGGCCAGAGAGAGCCCTTAGCTGAGCAGCAGGGCTCTGTGGGGTTAAAACTGAGCATCTCTTGCCTAGCTCACCAGAGCGTCCCCCACGGCTTGCTTTGCTGGTGGCCTCTAGCACTTCCTTCTTAAGAGCCCTCTGTGTTTCCAGGCCAGAGCCTGCACTAATGGGACCTCCCTATGGCCACGTAACCCCCAGCATGGATCCCAGAGGCCCCTACGTGTCCATTGTCAGGGCTGAGCTGTGTCTGTATTCTTCTCCTTTCAAGCAGGGCAGCGAGGCAGAAGTGGCAGGTCCAGGGGCTTTGGCGGGAGAGGAGCATCAGAATGGAGGGCAGACCCAGGGAAATGGAACCGCGGGCTCTTCTGCCCCTGGCCCCTCCAAACACCTCTACTCCAAGAGGCTGGACCGCAGTGTCTCCTACCAGCTGGCCACGCAAGAGGAGCTGTCAGCTGACCTGTGCAGGGAGAAGTCCCACCACACGCTGGCAGACCTCAAACGCCAGCGGGCAGCTGCCAAACTTCAGCGCCACCACCCAGAGGACTTTCCTCCCCGGGAAGGTGAGGGCCCCCCCTTGCCTGGCCTCGCTGAGACCCTAAACAGTAGCGGCCAGCCCCGCTCGGACTCCGACCGGAACTCTGACTGCTACATGGCACCCAGCAGCGATCCGCCTCTGTTGAAGCTAACGGCCCCCACTGAGGAGACCCCTGCCGAGAAGAAGCGATGCTGTAAGCTGATGTGAGGCACTGGCACAAGAATACGGGTTTGTGGGGAGTGCCCTCCCTGCGTCGATGGCACTAAAGTCCCCTGGTGCCACCTCTGTGATGGGAAGCTTATCATTGTGGCAGGACCTGTTCTGGGAGCTGGATTCTCCAGGGACTCATCCGTGTTCCAGATCCCCGAGGAAAACACTGAGCAGAGGCAGGGCTCCAAGTGCCCCACTGCAGGCTGTATTGGCAGCAGGCTAGCTGCACAAAATGGGGGCAGAATGTAGTGATGTCAGTACACCCCAAAGGTGTCCTGGGATTCCCATAGCTCCCATCTTGAGCTGAGCAGCCCTGCTTGGGTCAACCTAGAGAGCTCTGCATGCTGGGACCTTTTGGAAATGGAGGAGTTGTGTGTGACATGCAAAGTGGTGGGCTGCTTTTGATCTGTGGATCAAGGGAAAGCTGGAGGGTCCCTCCCAGGGCAGTGTCTGTCTGGTTGTGGGAAGGGGTGGAAAGGCAATGGGGCCCTCAGAGCACAGTGTTTACTATGTATTCAGCGCTCTGGGGGAGGAAGGAGGCCCCCAGGTTTGCCTTACCTGAAGGCAAGTGGCTGCAACGAGGTGAGAACGTCTCTTTACGTTGTCTTTGTAGCTCAACGGTACCAGGCTAGGCCTGGTCTACACACAAGCTGTCCTGGTGTGACCAACGTTCACATTCCAGACAAGGCTTAAAACCATGCGAGTCCCCCAGCTCACACCCCTTTTTGTTGGTTTACAGCGGGCTTTGACTCCCTAAACGACGGGTTGGTCTGCTCTCGGCCTTGCACTGGTGAAACAATACCCTTGCTTGTAATTTGCACGTTTGTTACACTGGGGCTAAGTCAAACTCGGAAATCAGCAGAGCCATGTGCAGCTTTGCACTGAAGTAACCAAAGGTTTGAGCTGACTTGGGTTTCGCTACTTTGGTGCAAGTCTCAGTTTGGGCCAGCCCCGAATGCAGTGGACAGAAGCCTGTTGTAAAACAATGTGTGTACACACTGCATGGTGGATTTAACTGTTCCTCTGGATCCCTGTGCCCTGTATGGGGCACCACACTATGGGGCTTTGTGCTTCAGCCCTACCCACCCACCACCAAGGACACCATGACATGGGGCTGTGCCTCCCTCCACCCCGAGGACAGCTGTGTGGGGTGGTGGCCTGCCCTCAGCTGTAAAATCGCCTTCAAAGCATCTTTCTAACCCCCAATCCTGGTGGAGCCCATGATGGGGTCTAAGGTGTCCTCATGAAATGCATCCTGCAAGCAGGAGCTCTGACTCCTGGCTGTTTGCTACCTGTGCTCCTGGGAGCTGTGACGTTCTCTAGCTGCCAAGTAGCATTGGCCCTCAGAGCTACATACTAAATAGGAGCAGTCTTGGGCAGCACCCCTAGCTCCTCATTGCTTAGGTGGGATTGAACAGGGAACCTTCCCCACCAGTTCTCCGCAGAAACAGCAGCCACCCGTGTCCCCTGCCTGGGCAGGCTGGACCAGTTTTTTTTCCCTCCTGCTGCCCAGAGGCTCCCAGAGCCTTGTGTTCAACCCAGGGCGGCACCTCAGGCACCCCAGTGTCACAGAGCATGGCATGCTGGGAACTGTAGTCTATTGGGGGGGGGGCTTGCACTGTACCTCTCTCCAGGATGAGGATGGTCCTCCGTGACCTCATTCTGCCCTGGGCCTGATGCTGGCCAGCCGTTGCTGAGGTGTTGGGCTCCAAGAGCAGACTGGCTGGAGGCCTTTGAGCTGCACGAGGATGGAGGGTGGTGTACCCATGCCGGGGCAGGTCTCGTGGGTAGGAACAGCTCTTCCCTCCACCCCCCACCTCTGTTTCTCTCTGCTGTGTTTCATCCAGCTGTGGATGTTGAAACCTACCACTGAGCCTCTTGTCCCTCTGTTCTCCACCTCCACTCAGCACCAGCAGTGTCCAGCAGCTGAAGGCCCTCCCTCGCAGGAGCAGCACAGCCTGGGGCAGCAAACCCAGCTGCGAGTAGCGCTGCCCGCAGGAAGCGGGAGCTTCAGCAGAGGGGAGAGCTGGTGCACTTCAGACCCACCTGTGAGTCTGTGGGAAGCCCCGTAAGCTTTGACCCTCCAGCTCCTGAGGGCCTCTCTCGAGTGAACTTGTTTTGAAGCTTGGGGTGGGTGGATGGGAGGGAGAATGAAATCTCTTCCACTGCTGTTCTGCCCTGAGCACACCCTGCCACACCAGCAAAACCGACCCTGGGAGAATATGAGTGCAGGGAGCCCCGGATCTGTGCCCGGATCTCTCCAGTAACGGTAGCAAGCTGGCTAGTGTGAAATCCCCTGGGGGGACTGCACACTCCATCATGCGTTCTTACAGTCACACAGCCCACGTTTTGCACGGCACTCTCTATTTTTGCTCACAAAGTTTCCATTTAAAAGGCGTCCTGAAGTGTTTCCAGCCCACCTGAGCTGCAGGCTGCTTGCCAGTAGCTTTGGAGGTACTTTCTGACTTTATACTTTATTTGGCACAATCTTTCTTGACCTCACCATGTTTGGATTTTTTAGGTCCTGTTGGCTCTTTTTTAGTTTCCACAATAAACCAGCCTTGAAAAGTGAGGAGCCCCTGTGTGTGACCCCTCACCCCGGGCCTGGGCAATTCCGTAGTCCAGCATGAACTAACTGCTCCAATGCCCTGCAAAGAGATGAACTAGTCAGGCCTGGCACGCTTCCTCTCCCCGGGATGTGGACACGGGTGATGGAAGGGTCCAGCTCAGTGAGGCAGTGAGTGGCAAAGTAAGGTTCCCATCCACTGGTGCAGTCACTGGCCCAGTCCAGCTGGCTCTGTTAACCCTCAGCACCCTGGTCCCAGGAGTATCTGTATGCCTTATGTGTGTCATCCTGGAGTCTGCCAGTCTGGCCATCAGGACTCCTGGCTTCATTTCCAAATGTTACTGGTCACGGTTTCTGGGGTGCGCTGGTGCCCAGAGGGTTCTGCAAGCAAGTCTGACAGGAATGGTCACTAGGAGGGAAGAAGGGTCTAATGGTCACCGTAGGGCATGGAGCCAGGACTCTGGGTTCTCTTGTGTCCTCCGTGTATTCCCACTCCTGGGATGCTGCATCTTGGAGCTGGTGTCTAGATCACCAGGAGCATCCGGTAGCAGTCCACACAGCGGGGTGGGCAAACATCTTCGCAGCTTGCCTATCTGTCAGTACATCAGCTTTGAAGGTCCTCAGTTTCCGGGGAGGCTGACGACGGAGGCTGTGTGACCAGATGCCTGTGGAAGTGTTGGAAATTTTGCTGACGAGCTGGCAGAGGGAGGGAATCAGTGTCCAATGCCTTTCTAACACATGGTGGTCAGGGTGTTTTCCTCATGCAGAAAGTGATAAACAAGGTGAGACAAGCCAAGGCCGGGTAACTTTAATAGCACCCAGCGTGGCCGTGTCTGGCCTTTACTCAGGTGTCCAGAGAGCTAGCAGAGCTGCTGGCCCTGGATGTGTCGCAATGGCACAGGACAGTTTATCCCCCAGACGAACAGTCTCATTTCATGGGGGAGAGGTGAAAGGCTGCTGGGAATCTTAGAAAAAGGTGTGCCTTGGAGGTGCCAAATGGATTGCTGCGTTCTGGAAATGTGCCTACATGAAGTGGTGCAGTCCCAAATGGAAATGATTTTTATTGCACATTTCCATGCATGATCTAAAGCCACCTGGCACCATTTGACGACACTGGGTGCACTAACAGAAAGATCTTTCCCTATCTTCAGTATGGGTTGTGTCTCAGCCATAGCCATGTCATGTGTGCGGGAGGGAGGAATTAATTTGATGTAGATATAAAAGGTTCTTAAAGAAGCTACAGAAATTATACCCTCCACAAAGACCTGCTATGCCACCTTGGGATTTAAACATGGAGCTCTCCAAATTGATGAGGACCCCCCCCCCCATTTAAGTTTGTAGGAAGCTGGAATGTATTTTGTTTGTCTATCACAACACCTCCATCTGATAAAGTTGGTTGGAGGGAGCCCCCAAAAGCTTATTCCCAAAGAAAGGTGTTAGTCCTTAAGGTGCTGCAGGACTCTCGTTTCTGCTGTTACGACAGTGTTTTATAGCCATCACCTGGGAAGGGCGTACCTGCTTGAACGGCTGAGCTGTTTACTGTTTTACGTGAAGACAAGGTAATTCTCTATCAACGGTCCCCAAGTTTTTACCAATAGTGAACTCAGATTTTCCTGTAAACAAGTTTATACTCAGGCTGGAGAGAGTGTTGCACACTCTGGATGTTAGAAGTGTTTTAGCCTTCTGCCTAGACAGGACTGAACAATTTAAATGCTCCTGCCTCCAAATTGTTTCTTATAAAAGAACGAACAAAGGAAAAGCCATTTCCAAACACTGCTGGAGTGGCTCCAATTATGTTATGAATGGAAAGAGTTTTCCCATCTGTGGGGGGACAGGCCACATTCCAGTACATCAATGGCAGTCTCTGGGGCTTTTTCTAAACACTGCCTGTTGCATTTGTAATCCAGCTCTGGGGTAAGTTTCAGCAGGACCATTATTTAATCCGTGTCCTGTCAGCATGGCTTGGAGTATTCCTATCTAATCCATCCCCCGCGTTGGAATGGGCAGAGACACTCAAAGGAGAATGGTTACAGGGAAGCGACCATCCTGAGTTCTGCGAGATGGACTCTCCACAGTTGCACACTCTGCCTGCTGCTTTTATGCCCTGGTGCTCTTGAGAGACCCGGGAGGTGAACAAACTCATGGACTGCTGCTGGCTACAGATTTGCCTGCTCTGGTGGCATCTCAGAGATCTTTGGTTACAGGGGAGTCACCTGCATTGGCTCGCTTGGCTCTGCCCCGACTCACTGTTTGCCCTTAGTCATGTCATTTCCTGTGGCTCAGTTTCCAGTGGGACCATGGGAGTCTGGGAATGAATGCTTGAGGCTGAAGCGTTATAAGTGATGTATTGAATGAGACGTTAGCCCATGATCCGCTGAGCCCCTTGGGAGCCAGTCATCCTTGAGCCCCATCTCCCTGCTGTCCCCTTTGCGCCAGAGTGAGGTGCCATGCACATCCCAGGTCTTTGCACTTTGGGGCGCTGGCAGCTGCTTCCCCACCTCTCAGGAACCCCCCATGACCCTGAGTCATTGCTGTGGCGTCCTGTGCCATTGTTTGTCCCTTGAGGCAGCCTTGCAGGGATGGAGGGGAGGGGAGAGGCAGGGTCACGGTGGGGGGGCTGTTCTGCAGCCATGAGATAGCCCTCCACTCTGCCAACACTGGAAATGGGGCTGCCCCATTGCTGGTGTGGGGCTGGAAGAGGTGCACCTTCTTGTAGCAGGTGTGTGAAATCTGTCCCAGGGTCTGTGGGCTGAGCCTTTCCCAGGGGCTCTGGGTTCCTCCTGTCTTTTCATGAACCTGCGTTTCCCACTGAGTGTTTCTTGGGATGGGCTAGTGCTATAGGGTGCAGTTATAGGGCCACCAGTGTCATCTCCTCTTGAGCGACATCTGCCAGGGGTGGCTTCCTCAGTTCTCCAGAGCAGCACGGGGAAAAGCTCTGGTTCTAGCCTGGTGCTGTCCTGCTGCAACTGCTGACCCAACAGGAAAGGGGGAGCCTTTATGGTGATGCTGGTCCGTTGAGAAAGCTCTGGGCCCCCAGGCCCCTGGCACAAAGGGGATCCTAGAGCAGCTGCTGATGTGGGAGCAGATTACATGGGAGTCTGAATTCGCTGGAGTGTTTTTCTTGTTCCCTTTGTCATGAAATCTTGGGCCTGAGGCAGGGGAAAAGGTCCAGTCTTGTCCCACCCCACAGCCAGGGCCAGTGTGTCCCCCATAGCACATTCCCTGGGGCTCAGCCTGGTCTCCGTAAGGGTGGGCCACCTTCATGAGCAGGTCTTGACTGCCCAGCAGCTGGCACCTTCGTGCTCACCCCCACTGCAGGCTCTCCCCGGACCATGTAAGCCGGGTGGGCTGGGGAAGGGAACAGGGACAGCGAGAGGTAGGAGACGAAGCCAAGTAGTGGGGGGGACGGTGGGGTGGGGGGGTACACATCTGCTGGCAGGAGCCCTGCTGGGACTGCAGTTATCCCAGCACCAGGGGGCTGTTTTGCTGCTAGAGTTTGGGCCACCCCCCACCATGTCCAGACCCTATAACTGCTGGGCTTGTCCTGGAGAGCTTCAGCTGTGAGGGAGAGAAGGGGGCGGCTCTGCTCCCTCCAAACCCAGAGGGTGAAAAGAGGGAGCCCAAAGAGGGCCTAGACTCTGCCCCCCACTTCCCAGTCAGGTACCATGTCACGGAGAACCTAGAAAAGCCTCTTGGATCCCCACAGCCCACCAGGGACTCTGCTACGGTGGAGCCTTCTCCTGTCCAGCACCCAGGTCTCCACGCTACCTGTAACCAGCTCCCAAATCCAGGCCCAGAGGGTCCGATCCTTGCTCTGTCTGGTCTCCCTGGGGGGGGGTCCTCCCTCCACGAGGGTCCCAGGCGCCCCAATCAGCAGTGACACTCAGCCAGTGTAGCAGTCAGAGGGTTTAACAACAATCCACTTTGCACAGCAGCTAGGACAGTTGGCTCTCAGATCACCTAGGAGGGCAGATAGTAAACCCCCAGGACAAGCCCCGGAGGTCCTGCCCCTCCGACCTCCATCTTCCTTCTTCCCCTCTCTCCCCTTTGTTCTCCTCTCCATCCAGCTGCCCTGCCCCTGGTCTAAACTGGCCCCAACCTGTCACCCCCAGGGGGTCCAGGTAAGGTCGCACTAAAGCCTCTTCCCCCCAGTGGTACCTATAGTTATCACACCCCTGTGTCCCATCACCAGAATACCATCACCAAAGAACAGGAACAGAAAAGAAGAACCACAGTAGCCCAAGAGGTTTTCTTACTTCATCACACCCCAGCTCCCCCAAAGGGTCTGAGGAAAGAGGCTGAGAGCTCACAAAATCAGACCCCAGGGCGCTTAAGCTGGGCACCAGAAATGGAGGCCACCAAATCAATGGCCACTTTCAAACATCTCACTTAGGCTCTGCCCTGACAGCCAGCTGTGCCTGAGCATGAGATAGAGAAGGGGCGTGTGTGGCCCCCTTGATTCCTGGGGGGGTGCAGCCATCACCCTAAAGCTGCCCCTCTGCACCCACAAGTTGACACAGTGAGCAGCTGGGCCAGCCTTTGCCCTGTGGGGCTGGTGCTGCCCCTCTGAGGACAGCGCCCTCCAAGCCCTGCAGTGGCTGCTGCTCTGAACTCCCTGGTCTCTGCTTCCCGTGCCTGGCTTGCAGGAGTGGCTGGGGGGTGCTCTGTGCCCAGTGGCGGGGGTGAAGTGGGCAATTTGGATTTGCCTGGACCCCCTCCTCCCTCTGGGCCATGTGCATGTTGGGGAGGGATGGGAATGGCGCTGCCTTTCAGCTCCCAGGCTCAGTATGTGCCCCAGATCAGCTTTCACCCTTGGGCCCATGGCTGGGAGAGCCAGGACGCTGTTGCAGGGAACCGGAGAAGTTGTTGGGATTCTGCTTTAGTGGGAATCTTGCCTGCCCCCAGGAGCTCTCCCTCTGATCCTACTGCCCTGCTTTCTCCCTCCCTGCTGCGCAAGACTCCCCTCTGCTCCTGCCCCATGCCCTCTTGCCGTTCCCTGTCCCCTCTGGCCTGTATGTGGAGCAGGCTGGCTGTTCCTGATCGCTCCCACAGCGGGTTCCCAGCACCAGGACCAGGACAGGCTCCAGCCCTCCCACTCACCGCCTATCCCAGCTGGCCATGCTATCGGTGATGGAGACCTGTGCCCCTTGGGTGGGGCAGAAGCCGAGCCAGCCCCTTCTAGCCTGCCCCCTGCCCCACCTCCCTATGGAGCAGAGAAGGGCAAACCTTGGGCCACTGCTTTCCCACTTTCCACCAGTGTCCTCTGGTGCCAAGGCCTTGGGGTCTGGTCGCCTGCAGGCTTGAGGGGGTGGTCTCAAAGCCAGGAGAGCTCAGACGTGCCCTGTGGGCTAGACAGAAACTTTACTCAGCACAGGCACAGCTCACGGTCAGCCGTGACAAAAGCGGTTCTGTTCCCTGGCTGGGCAGCTGCTGTCTTAGGTCAGGGCAAGAGGCCGCCCGTGGGGCAGGCAGACCATGTGCCCCGTGCTGTTTGCAGGTGCTTCCCACAGCCCAGCCGGCAGAGACCAGGGTCCTGGGTGGCTGGGGTCTTGCTCTGCCCCCTCCTTTAGGAGCAGGTGGTTGGGAGGGGACTCAGGCTAGGTCTGCAGGACAGTCTCAGGTCACATCAGTTTTGGCTAGGGCTACCAGATGTCAGGCAAAAGGAGGACATGTCCCCCTTTTTACCTTTTGCGTCCTCTGTCGGGCAGGCATTTTAAAATGCATGATTTTGTCTGGTTTTTCACTTACAGGTATGCTGGAATGCCCTGGAACACCCTATTTTTGGGGGGAAGCCTTTCAGGGTCCCCTAAAAACAGAAGAATATGACATTATACTACATTTTCCCCGCGTGTCCTCCAGTGTCCTCCTTTCGTACACCCCTGTCCTCCTTTCCAGGCTTTGGTATCTGGTAACCCTAGTTTTGGCTGCCCTGTCAATTTCCCAGCACCCACCAGCCTGAAATTGAGAAGGGAAACTGGCTCCTGGCTCCCCAGCCAGGTCTCCCTGTTCTCCGGGTGCAGATTTGCCCACCCACTGGAGATGAGAGGCCCTCGGGGGCAGCTGTGCTCCCAGCACCTAATGCAGCATAACTTAAGAGTGCAGCGTAAACGTGCCCTCCGTTTCCTGCAGAGGATTTCTCTAGACCCAGCAGAGCATGGTCTGGTGCCAGCACGGCCCCACTGTCACGTTTTCTGGCTGTGCCTTGCGCTGCGTGGTAGGGCCTGGCCTGGGGCCACGGTGAGGCTGAATACAATCCTGTGAGCGAGCGCAGTTCTGGAAAGGGTGCTGGAGAGTGGGGAAGCCCAACAGACTAACCCCTGGCTCTACAGCCAGCCACAGGTGAGGAGGGGAGGGTGAGGCATGGGCATTGAAACCCACCAGCCTGGGTCCAGCTTTCATTTCCAGCATGTGCTGGGGCCTTTGGCACTGGCTGGAGTCTTGATCCAGGTTGGGGTGGGCTGCGAACCCTCTGCTGGGGGTGGTGTGTCCAGTTGGGGCTGGGCTTTGCTTTGATCCTGCTCAATTCCCCTGGCATAGGGGGTGTAGGGCTGGGCCTGAGCATCCAGGAACATCTCAGGGGCTTTGCTCTGTAACAAACCAGGACCAATGTGGGTGTCAAGCTGTGCATGCCATGGCCATGGGGGGACTTAGCATCCTCAGTGGTCTGGGGGAATCCCCATGAGCTGGCTGCAGTGTGGGGCCTATGGCACACCCAAGTGGAGTTCTGACAGTGCCCAGGAGAGGACAGGGTGCCCATGCGTATACCAGGCAAAAGGGCATCGGAAGCAGCTTTGCCCAAGAGACCCTGGGCGGCTCTACCCATCTGTGCAGGGCTGGTGGGCTGTGTCCATATGGCACATGCAGCATGCAGACGCTGATGCCAGGCACAGGGCACTCACGTGCCTGGTGTGTTGCAGCTGCTGTGGGCCCCGGGGACATCCTGCGTTGCATAAGCAGGCCTTGGAGAGGGCTGGCAGGGCCCGCTGAGGTCAGTGACTGCATTCGCTGGCCAACCCGTGCTGCAGTCTAGGGGGGTGGGAGGTGAGCAGTACCCGATGCTGACGCCACTTATCTTCTGCTTGAGTGGGCCTGCCCCTTGGCCGGGTTCAAACTCCGCTGGCGTCACTGCACTTCCCCCCGTGGGACTGCTGGGGGAGGGGGCAGGATTCTGGGATTCTGCATTCACTTGGGGGGTTGTCGTTACCCTGCAGTCCCCCCCCATGATCAAAGTTCTGGGGGCATTGCTCTGCCCCCCGCATCCAAGGTGGTCTGTTACCAGCCTGTGCCATCCCTGGGCCTTGCAGAGGGAATGGTGAGGACAGGAGAAGTCTTGGCTGCAGAAACGACCCTGCTGGGGCCAGGACCCCCTTGAGAGGGGGCGCAAAGATTGCAGGAGAAGAGCCGACCCATGCAAACAGCACCTCCCAGAGGGCTCATGCCCAGCTTTTCGGCAAGGGGTGTCCCCCGGTGCCTGTCACAGGTGCGCCCCCCTCCATCACAGGGCAGAGCGTGTCCCAGCCAGGGCCCGGGGAGCCCTCGCACCTGGAGATGCGGCCCCACCAGACATCTGGGGGCTGAAATCAGTGGCCCTGCCACTAACCCCTTGACTGCCACACTGCATCCCCTCCCGAATGGTTTGAAGCAGGCCTGGTGCTCCAGCCAAAGGCCGGGGCACCTAGGAGGATGGAGGGGCGGGAGGGCGAGCACAGCTGTATGGGCAAGGGATCTGTCCGGAGTGAGATGGGGACCTGGGGCTGGCCAGAGGCACCTGGAGAAGGGCAGGCGGGTGGAAAGAGGGGGCACCTAGCTAGGTCAACAGAGTGTCTGAGGCTAGAGAGAGGAGTAGGGGGTGGAGGAGTTGCTGGAGCTGGGCTCTGGGAACTGAGTCTCCCCCTTCAACCGCTGATATCTGAGCAGGGACTCAGGCAGCTTCCCCACTGAGTGCCCCACTTCGCCAGCTGCTGGCGGTGGGGCTAGCCTGACAGCTGGGTTGGTGGGAGGGGGCTGGGACAGGGTGTGTGGTTGGCAACTGCTCCCCTGCTGGGGTTGATCTGCAGCAGTGGCAGCAGGGGGCTTAGCTCCTCACTGGCGCTGGATCCTGGGGACCGTGGACAGCCAGCAACAGGGCCGGGTTCACAGTCATCAGCTCCACAGATGGGAGGGCACTGTCCTACCATGCTGGGAGCAACCAGAGGAACCTTGCAGCCCTCCTGGTGGAGACAGTCCTATTCTTTATTCGATGAGGGAAACTGAGGCACGGAGACTGGGCAGGGCCTGATCTGAGAAGCCCTGAAGGGTCCAGTCTCTAAGAGGGCAGGTGCTGGGCACTACTGTTGTCCCCTGCAAGGTGTGTCAGCCTGGGCACCCAACCCTTCCCGAAAACCTGTGCACAGTCAGAATGACTGCAATCCAGTGGCACAAGGCTGTGTGTCCCTGGGCACTAGGGCAGAGAGCTGTGCTCTCAGCCCCTGCGTACTGGTGGATCTGCACAGTGGGGCGCTCAGCCTGAGGGCAAGACCTGGGCATTCGTGCTCTTGGCTGGGGCAGCTGGCTGTGTGTGCCATGGCTGGGCACCGCCTCCTGTGCCACTGAGGAAGCATGGTGCATGTGCTGCCTTCGTGACGGCAGGGAGGGCATCGCTCTGGAAGGTGCAGGCCAGACCAAAAGAAGCGTCTGGGGGTTGAGGGGCACCCGCCAAGTGCACTGGCCCCAGTTCCTCTCCAGCTCCCCATAGGAGGGCTCAAGGGGAACAGCGGGCAGGGCTGGGGGGACTTGACAGGCGCGGAAGATCCGGTGGACGGGCGGGGGAGACCCAGCTCCTTTTACATCCCAGGAGCTGGCTGGGGCGGCCCCACCAGGCAGCTGCTCCCAGAAAGGTCACGCAGCTGCTTTGGCGAGACAGAAGGCAAGGCAACACCCTCCCAGCCACTCGCCCTCTGCCGCAGCTGCTGCTCAGAGACTGTGTGCTGGAGGCAGGTGCTGGCTGGTTTGGAGTGGGACAGGAGCCCTGCTAGCTGAGGCAAGTGCCAGCCACCCAGGTTAGTGACGGCCTCGATGCCAAGCCCTGTTGTTTCTGGGTCCTGCTCAGAGGGGACCAAGCGCCACATTCGGGTCCGTTGGGTGCTGGTTGTCCAGGCAGGTCCCCTGCAGCCTGACACACAGGGAGACGGTCCCACGGACCTTGGCTTTGCTCCCAGCTGCTTGCCTAGCCACTGTCCAGCCTGGCGCGCTCCTTCCATGGCAAAATTGCTGCGACCAGGGAGCGGGTGGGTCTGATCGCAGCCCCAGGCAGCAGGGACGCACAGGGCTGCTAATGCTGAGATCACCCCCTGGGTGAGGCCCAGCCTGGCCAGGTGGCCTTTTTCCTGCCCCTTCGCCTTCATCTCATTGTGGCTGTTCGGGGTGATGGAGCTCCCTTGTGCCCACATCACGCACTTGGGGCTGTCCCTGTCCCACGTGTTCTTTGGCTCAGTTTCATCCCACAGCCCCTGATTTGCCCCTTGGCTCCCCCATCCATGGCCCCACCCCCTGGTCCCACAGTCCCGGGGTGGAGGACGCAGACCCGTGTGGTTCCTAGCCCACATGCTTTGAGCGGCTCTGTTCTGGGGGTCCTGCTGTGCGAGTGTTGGTCCAGAGCCCCAGGGGCCAGCACTGGGCTCTGCGTGTGACCGGTGGGGGGAGGCCTGGGCATCTGCAGCTCAGCATTCCCCTAGCCAAACACATCCGCACCCCACTGCAGGTTTCTGCCCGAATCCCACTCGCAGGCTGGGGATCAGGTTCTCCCCACACCCCCAAGAGCATTGCTGCATGTCCAGCCCTGCTGCTGAGCCCCATGTCCTGTCCCCCATGCCCCAAGCGCTAGTTCTTCAAGCTCACTGCCTTTGCAGCTCCCCGGGTCATGGCCTCTGGCAGGGTGATTGCATGGGGGGTGAGGGGGGAGTGGCCGCTTGCTCTCTGGGTGCTCAAGGCGGGTGCTGACGGAGCCAGGCTGGAAGGAGACTGGGAGCCTTGACAGCTGGTGATTGAGAAGGTGGGGCTGGGCCCTTGTCTTGGCAGGAGGCCCAGGGCAGGAGGGGCGCAGCAGCGCCCGGCGCAGCCTATCAGGTCCTACCAGCTGGCTCAGCCTCCGCCTGGGCTCAGCTCCCTGGGGCTGATAATAGGAGCAGGGTCCGGGTGGGTGTGTCAGCAGGGACCTGCAGGTACCACTTCCCTTTAACCCTCCTGGTGCTGGAACCGGGGTGGACTCAACCTCCTCGTCCTGGATCCTCATCTGTGGGTAGGAAGTGGGGTCAGAGGGGCACCTGGGCTGTGCACACCCCTGCCCTGGTTCTGGAAAGGCTGAGCCAATCCCATCACATTTGGGGACGTTACCTTGAACTTCTTCCTCACTGAGGTCTGGTGCCTTGGTGCAGCTGGGGTTTGATGGACTCAAGCAGGGGGTGACTGCGGGCTGAGCCCTGACAGGTGGCAGTGCCGTGGGAGTGAACGGTGCAAACTCACCCAGACTCTGAGCCACCCTGACCAGCCCGGGTCCTGTGGGGCGCAATGAGTGGGGGAGCTTTGGAGCTGCTGCACTCACATGGCTCTAGGCTGGGAACCGGCTGTTCAGGCTCCTTGGAGCCAGGTGTGTGTAACCTGCCCAGCCAGCTCCCCGGAGCCACGAAAGAAAATGGCAAAAACTCTGGCTCAGGCTGCTGCAGTCTCAGGCCAGAGAGGCACCTGCCTTCACCCGATGTTTTGAGAGGATCCAAAACCCACAAGGGCCAGTGAGCCAGTGTGGGCCTGCGGGAGGGTGACGGAGGGAGGAGGCGGCAAGTGGAGGAAGAGACACGTGGGCTGCTCCAATGACCATCGCTGCCTGCCCTGCCTGCCAGGACCTTTGCCCAGGCTGCCTGTCTGGGTGGCTCCTAGGCACCTGGCTGAAAGTCAAGGATGCCTCCATGGGCATTAGCACTGCAGCTCCACATGGGACCCAGCGCTGTTGCCCAAGGACAGGCACATGCCTTGGGGGAGCTGCTGGGCCAGGAGCTGGCTGAGACCAGCCCCTGCCCAAGGCCACCAAGGAGCCATGTGCTGGGAATGACGCTCACGCTGTCCTGTGACGGTAACCTCTTTGGACACCTGTGGTCACGGCAGAGGGGATGTGGCGCTGATCCCAAGAGACACACAGATCAGCTGCAGGGGGACTCAGCCGCATGTGGCGGCAGGCCGGGGAGGTGCTGGGGGTGCTGTCGTTTGAAGGATGCTGGCAATTGAGATTCTGACCCAATGGGGGGCATTAAAGGTCTCCTGCTACGTGTCCAGGAATTACCCCCATGTCCTGGCACCACTGTGTCCCTCTCATTTCAGCCAGCCATGGGCTTCCAATCGCTGTCCCCTGCAGCACGCTGTGATGTTATTGTGCACGGGGACAGCTGCTGCACTCCACCCCAGCGGTGGCTGCAGGGATTTCTCAAGGGTCAGAGTTCAAAACTCAGTGAATTAAACCTGCTGGATCCCTGAGGTGTGACTGTGCCCCCGGTCTGGTGTCCCGTACATGGCTCCCTGGGCCCATTATCCTCATAGCTATTTGCTGAAGTCGGCCCAGTGGTGAGGAGTGCTTGCATCTTTTGCTACCTCTGCTGCAGAGACCTCAGTGCTGACAAAACTAGCATGGAGTCTGCATAGCGCCTGTCCTGTCTGGTGCCAGGCTCTGCTTGCTGTCTCTGCCCACTTGCTGGCACTCTTTCCCAAGCCAGTCCCCATGATTCCCTTTGGCTGGGTTAAGTAGCTGCCACAGGGACAGACCACAAGCCAGGGGACTGGTGGGTGAGGGGATCGGCAATGGGTTGGTGAATGGAGGCTGCTGCTGGCTGCAGAGGGGAAGGCGATTGCAGTGGTGGAAGCCAGAGATCAGGAAAGGGATGGCATCAAGCCCTGTGCTGGAGTTGCAGAGAGGGTGGCAGATGAGGCCATCACAGGGCCAGGGGGGAGAAGCAGCAGTGAAGATGGTGCTCACACCCACAGGGTCCGCATTCATGTGGCTGGCTTTGGGGGACCAGCTGTGGGGCGGGCAGAGGCTCTTGGCATGCACCCCTCTGGGGAAGAATCCCCAGAACAAAATGCTCCCCCGACTCCCCAAACTGCAACAATTTTATAGCAAAATGGCTTTATTTTTTTCTGCAACGCAGCCTCCACCCAGACTGAGGGCCCTGATCCAATGGTGAGTTAGTGGTTTGCCCCCTCTGTGTTGGCTGGATTGCCTTGGGGGGAGCCCACCTGTCCTGAGGGACCCAGAGTCCCCTCCTCCCCTGGTCCCCCTCTGCTCTCTGCACAAAGCGCCTGTAACTGCCATTCTCTGCCACAGGCGTCTTGGCGCTCAGGGACCTGGGGCAGGGGACAGCTTTCGGCTACACTGGGAGCCCTGCAGGAGTGATCAGAGTGGAGGACTGGCAGCCGGGAGACCGGGGACTATTCCTGGCTCTGTCATTGGCTCGCTGGCTCACCTTGGGCAAGTCACGTTGCTGCTTTGTGCCTCAGTTTCCCCATTGGTAAATGGGGCCCACCCTGCTCTCCCAAGGGGTCTGTGAGGTTTCCATATATCAAGCGCACTGAGATTCCCAGACGGACACTGTTCTGCATGTACTGTAGGGCCCAGCCTTCCCCAGGGTGTTGTGGCAGTTGGGCTGGCAGGGAGAGCGCCCCTCCCTCTGCCCTTCAGCACAGCACCCGCTTGTACCGTGCAGGGGCTTTGGGAGAGAGACTCTGCTCTTGGGGTTAATACTTCCCCCAGTGCCTCAGCAGTGTTTCATGGGACGAAGGGATTTCTCTTTACTCCCTGTGCCAATGGGCTGTGTTGAATGAACAGCTGCCACCCTCCACCCCAGACATGGCTGCATTTCAGTGGCTAAGGACCCTACACAGCCCACAAAGCAGAGCACATTGGGATGGCAGCCACCCCACCAGTCTCAGAAATGACCAGGGCACTCAGGCCTAGCTGTCCCCACAAGGACCGTGAAGCCCAGCCCATTTGGACCGGACCAGAATCAGCCGGCGCCACAGCCCAAAAGTTCCTGAGGGCTGTAAAATCCCAGCCCCTGCCTGTTGCTGGCTGAGAGGGGGAGACCTGCCTAGCTCAGCAGAGCCCTGCAGTGAAGCAGGAGCTTGTCTCGTGCTATCCCCAGATGCCAAAGAGCCGGCTGGGACGGGGAAAGTTTCCAGATCAGCAGGCTAAGCTGAAAACTCCGGCTCCTCCACACCAGCCGCTGTCCCTTCTCAGATCCCCATCCACATGATGCCCAGCGTGTAGTCAGATCTGTCCCTTCCTCCGCCTCTGGGCCAGGGCAACAGTGGAGCAGTTTGTCTGTTTTCCCTGACTCCACTTCTGCAGCCCTGGCTGGTCCCCTCCTCACGCTGCCCTGCTCCATCTGCTCTGCCTCCAAGGAGGCACGGGGAAAGCATCGGGTCGTCCCTCTCCCAAGGGGGGCCCTAACGCGATACCCCCTTCACTCCGCTTCTAGGAGGCGCTGTGTTTGAGGGGCAGGGAGCTCATTGTGTCAGCGGTATCTGCATCCACCCTCCCCTGCTCCTGTCGCCCCATTCTGGGGAGGAGCGGCTTCCGCTAAGCGGATTGCAGGATGCCATGCAGATCTGTGCTCCGGGCTGGTGCCATCGGCGTTCGCCGGTTGACTCCATGGGCACCCCAGGGGGTGCTGGACCTGAGCCTGAGCATCCCCTGGCCTGGGTCCCTTGAATTGTTGTTTCGCCTGCCGGGACCCGAGTTCCAGATTCCACAGCTGGTGGCACCGTTAACTGCCCATGCTGTTGATGGTGGGAAACCGCCTTGCTGGACTCAGGTGAGCTGCAGGCAGGCTGTGAGCAGAGGACCGCACGCTGGGGCAGCAGGGTCAGTCACTGACCCGCTGTGTGTCTGTTGGTGAGACCCTTCCTCTCTCCAAAGTCTGGGGGCAGTGTGGGACCGTGAACTGTCCCCGCTTTGGAGACTGGGACCCGTGGTGTGGATGTGTCACCCCTTCCCCAACTGCAGCAGTGGGAGCTACACAGGAGCCCAGCCCGATCAGCTAAACAATGCAAGTGTGTCTCATAGGCTCTATACTGCTGCAGCGAAGGGAGAGTGATCCAGGCCTAGCAGCAGAAGAGGCTTGATTTTTCTCTCCCTGTTGCTGGGCACTAAACCTGGATTGGCCAAGGAGGCAGGTGCCAGCTGGGGTCACTTTGCCTCCTGCTTCTCTAGGTGAGGAGAACAGGGGACTGCACCTCACCCTCTTCCCAGCATCACCAGGGTGCCACCCGCCCTGTGGCACGGCACTTCCTGCTGGCGACCTGTGACTCAGGAGCGTCCCGGGGAGTTGGGAGGTTGGCACTGGCTCAGAGGGGCGAGTGCCCCCTATTCCCCGCAGTGCCAATCGCCCTCGCAGGTGATGATGCCCAGAGGCAATCGGCAGGGACTGGCTGCTGGCACTCCCCACTGGTTCAAGGTGCCTATGGTTGTGCTCTGCTGGCTGGTGCGGCTGGAAAACCTGTTCCCCGGCATCGCTGCCTTGCGTGCGGAGGGATTTTTTTCTCCATTCCTTTCAGACCTGACATGCCATGGAACATGATACCGGTGGGACCCACTTACCTGGGCTCTGCTGCGGGGGTGGGTGGCTGGCACCCCTGGTCTCTCCTGAGCACGGATTTGGCTGTCTCGTGCCTCCCGAGCAGGCTCTGGGGCGAGAAACCCTCTTCCTCAACCCCTTTGGGCCGCCCAGGCACCGTTACGGGGCACGGTAACCGGCTGGCGTGCCTGTGGCTCCACTGTGCTGCCCTCTGCCAGGTGAAACCAGAAGGGCTCAGCTGTGTGTCCTAGGCCCTGTACTGCCTACAGCCAGTGGAGAGTCTCCTGATTTAGCTGCAAGAGCCCCGAGGCTGGGAGCCAAGCGGCAGCCCTGTGCCTGCTCTGCCAGCCAGCGACTTGTTCCTTTGGCCTCCTGCCTGCCCCGCTGCTGGCTTTGGCACCTCTCCAGCGCAGGACAGGCCGCTTTCACCCAGCCTGCAGCAGGGGTGGGGGCTTCCCCGTGGGGCCGGCCGGTTTCCACGGGGCTGGCAGCCTCCGGGGCCGCCCCAGCGTCTCCCTCGGGCTCTTTTCTCGCCTCCTCCCTCCCCCGCAACCGGCCGGACCCAGCCGTCTCCTCCCCGGCGCCCCATTAAAGGGCAGCTGCGGCGGGGCCGGGGCGCGTTCCGGAGCGCGCGGTCGGTGCGGGGCGCTGGGGCGGGACGGCCGCGGGTTCGAGCCCCGCACCCCGAGGTTTGCGGGCCCCCCGGCTCTCAGCTAACCCCCTCTCTCCCCACAGAGGCCGGGCCTGGGGGCTGAGCGCGGAGCCGAGCGGGATGGCGGAGAACGGGCTGCGGGACAAGGTGCTGAGCCTGGAGTCGATGAACCCGGCGGTGCGGCGGGCGGAGTACGCGGTGCGGGGCCCCATCCTGGACCGCGCCGTGCAGCTGGAGGAGGAGCTGAAGCAGGTGAGGGAAGGGGGGCGCCAGCCCCACGGGTGGCTCCGCCGGGGCTCCCCACGGGCGGGGAGCTGCTGCGCTGTTTGTACAGCGCCGGGCACAGCCGCAGCCGTGGGTGGCTCTGTCCGTGGGGCCCCTGGGTCGGAGCCCCTTGTCTCTTCTGCCCCGGCCCTGCGGTTCACTCCTATGCCAGCTGCCTGCCTGGCACAGGATGCGGCAGAAGGGCACCCGGCTGTGCAAAGTCTTGTGCAAACAGCTGGGAGCTGCTTTTAGGAAACTGAGGACTCGGCTGCATTTCGTCACCCCAAAGCCTTTCGTGGACGCTGGAGGTGCATTTAGACGGATCCGAAGGCGGCCACTTCTGGAGTGGACGGGGCAGCGCGCAGTGGGGCTGGGCAGCTGGTGGGAAGGGAGCGAGAACATATTGCAGAGGGAGGTTGGGAGCTGGCTGGGATGTCCTGCGTTCAGTTTTGTTGCGGGGACAGCGTGGACACCTTAGCGCTGAGGGGAGAGGCTGGGAGGCCTTGAATGAACTCAAGGGTCAAAAATGGCACCTCTGAGGATGCAGGGCCCCAGCACGGAGGCTCTCGGTCAGGGCTACCTGTGCCCATGGGACACACAGAGAGCTTCCAGGCCCACAGGCACATCAACTCACCTAGAGATCTGCATAGGCCAGGGGTCCACAAAAGATAAGAGGAGTCGTTTTAAAAAGTTCCTTCAATACCCAAGTTTTTGGAGAGCTACAGTGGGTTTAGCCTCCTGGGGTGGCCAGGCTGCCTGCTGCAGGGTTCCCTGGTGGGGGGGCAGCCCAGAACCAGGAGTGAGTCCTCCACAGGGTGCCCCGCTGGTGGGGTAGAGGTTAAGTGGAGCCTGGAGCTGCAAGGTGGCACCCAAAGAGCCACATGCAGAGTCACAGGTTGCAGAGCCCTGGCCTAGTTTTCTAACATACTATATGCAAAGCACGTGTGAATTAAACTTTCACACAGACCATGCTGTGTTTATCCAGGTCTGTACAGGACCTTGCAATGTAAGACCCATTTTATCATGCCGTGGGATGCAGGAGACAGGCAGCACCGTTTCAGGGTGCTGGCGCTTGAGTACTGGTGTGTCGGATTTGGAAGCAAGTTGTTTCTAAGTGAGGTGAAACTTGGGGTACACAAGACAGGTCAGCCTCCTGAAAGGGGCGCAGTAGCCTGGGAAGGTCGAGGTGCACCAGCTTCATGCTGCAGTGGGGCAGTAAGGTCTGTAGGGGATCCGGGGAGGGTGTCCTGCCCCATTCGCAGCACTGCCTGGTGCCACGTGGCACTGCCTGGGACACTGGGGGTCTTGGGAGTGTAACCCACTGCACTAGGCGAGGCTGATGGTGGGACATGGCAGGCTCCCAGCCTCTGCAGGAGACGGGGGAAAGTCCCCTCCTTCCATGGAGCCGCCGTCTCCCATTTCTGCGGCTGGACAATAGACCAGGTGACACCGAGAAGGCGATGGGCAGGGGAAACATCATGAACACGTGTAGGGCCCGGGACTGGGGAATTCTATCTCAGTGGGGTGAGGCAGGAGCCCCATTGCCTGCCACCGTGACGGTGCCCACAGGACTTTGGGGCTTTCTGTGTCAGCCATGCCTGCATGAGCCCTGTGGATCTTCTAGTAGGCGCTCTCCTTGTCTGGCACCCACGTCTGGCACGTGCCAACAACCAGCTGGGAGGTGAGGTGGGGTGGAGCCAGTCACCAGGGTTATGCTTTGCACGCCTGGGTGCAGGTGCCTCTTGCATAACCTTGCTCTGTCCCTCCCACTGTCTCCATCTTCCTCCCCCTGGGGCTCTGTCTTGCATGGGGTGAGGCAGAGGGATGGAACAAGAGGGCTAGACGAGGGGGAAATGGTTCCCTCCCCAGGGAGCCAGGCGGTGGCTGGGGGTGCTGGATTTGGACTGACTCCGAACATCTATCTATCTATCTATCTATCTATCTATCTATCTATCTATCTATCTATCTATCTAATCACGTCAGTATGTCTGTCGCATCACTGTGGTCTGAGGGCTCTTGATATGCTTCTTGGGATATTCCCTGGATTCCAATCCCCTTAGTGTTTCTTCGGTGAAGTGAGTTTGGTGGTCTTGGCCAAGTACTCATTTGACATTTGGCCACATCATAAAGCTCTGGTGTACTCTTGCTTCTTGTGTGTGTGTGTGTGTGTGTGCTGTGGGCTCAGATTGTGGGGAGCACCAGCAGAGATGTGTATTTTTGGGGAGTCCAGCACTAGAAAAGCAGGGGAAGTTGTGGACTGGGATTGAAGGGCACTGCCAGGACTCTTGGGAGGGCTGTGACGGGAATAGCAATGTGCAGGGGTTAAAGTATAATTTGGCAGGCCCCAGAACCCTCCAAAATTTCTAGACTCCCTTCCCATGAGGTGGGTCCAGGCCCACCTCATGCAGGTCCAGGCCCTCCTAACAGAGGTCCCACTACCCCAGCTACTGCCCCCAAATTCCTGCCCCCCCAACCCAGCTACTGATCCCCCCCCAGCACTTACCCCCATCCCAGGTACTCCCCCACCCTAGCTACTGCCCCCCATCAGATTCCTCCTCCATGTCTTCCTCAGTCCTCATCCTGACCCCTTCTTCCCATCCTACCCCCTGTGCACTATCCCTGCTAGCTGCCACCCCACCCCAGGTCCACCTTACCTGTGCCACCAAGGTGGCCGAGGAGCCGGGTCGGGGGTGCTGGCTGGCTGGCAAGGGGGACCTGAACCCAAGACTGGGCCTGGGCTGTGCGTGTGGCTGGGCCCAGCAGGAAGGGGCAGGGCTGCTGCAGACTCTGGGGGAAGGAGGGTGGGTGGTCTGGCTTGCTCCAGCCCACAGCCCCTTCCCTGAGCCGGCCCTAAGGAATATGCCAGAAGGCAGTGTTTCGGCACATTCTTTCTATTTTTAGGGGGCCCTGGAACTCAGCTCTCCGGCACATTCCCCTATTTTAGGGGGCCCAGAACACTGCCCCCTAAAAATAGGGGGGCCCGGAATGCCGTTCTGGGGCATTCTGGCTAACTTTAACCCCCGACAACGTGGGCCAGGATTAACAGACATTAACAAAGCTGTTTGGACGGAACTCAAGGGCAGGAACCACAGACAACTGTCCAGTGGATTTTGATACTCTAGTCAGGGGATACAACCTGTACTGAGCATTTCCTGACTTCCAAGTATTTGCCTTTACTGCCCTAATGATGCTCTTTTCATGCAGGCTTTTAAGAAGATTAAAATTGAACCTCTCCAAATTTCAGTCTGAGGAGCCAAGTTCAGCAGGGGTCAGACCTTTAGATCCTCTGCCACAAGAATAACTCATAGCACTAGCAGGCTGTTACCTTCTATTTTTGCACACACTATGTGGAGCCTGTGCAAAATGAACTGAGTGGAGCCTGTGCAAAATGAACTGAGATTTTCAAGGGGTCAGAGCAAAAGTCACATCCCTGGACCCAGGTTGATAAGTTTCCAGTCTCTTCTCCAAAGCTTGGAGGCATTGGGTGGTCTAAGTGCAACGACTGTGGGAATGTTTGCAGCCAGGGCAAAGCACCGTATTTCCCCTGACTGCGTAGTCAGATGCAGTTGAACTAGTGCCATGGAAGCTCTAAAGTTCAGCCTGAAAACAGGTTCTTATGGCCCATTAGGACAGGCATTGCAGCGTGCACTGCCTGCGGCAGTGGGCCTGTCTCAGGCAGGTGTGGATTGGGAGGGGAAGAAAGAGTTAAAAGCAAGTACAGGCTAGCCCAACATTAACCCTGCTTCCTGGCCATGCAGCAACTGCCTGGGGGTTGAACGCCCAGGGCTGGGCTCAGCCTCTGTGTCTGACACCTCACCAGCCTGGGGTAGGTAGTGAAGCGGGCAGACATGCCTGGGCTGGGGCACAGCATCCACTCAGACACTCGCATGGTAGCATGATGGGGACAGGTGGGCCAAGCCCAGAGCCAGTCTCTGGGCTACACTCAGGTAGCCCAGACATATTATCGGCTCTACCGGCACCTGCAGGGGCAGCATGTCTCACACATTAGCAGACACAGGCATGTGCAGACACGAGGCCAGGGATGATTCCCCCCAGCAGGGGGCAGTGACTTGTGCATTCACACGCACGCACACGCACACGCATGCACACAGGTCTTCATAGGCTGCAGTGCCGCTTGGCTGCTGCAGCCCATGTGCCTCACCAGGGCCGGGTGCTGCCCTGGCTCGCGTTCCTTCTGGGCAGCCTGGCTGAGCGCTGCAGGGTGGGCTGGGTGCATTTTTTGGCTGACTGTGGCTCTCTTGGACAGCACCAGGAGCGCTGGTGGAGGCAGGCATGTGGAAAGCGGGTCAAAGTCCACGGAGGTGTGGCAGGTGCTGGCTGCCTGCCCACTATGATGCTCTCCCAGCTGATCCTGAGTTACTCAGGAACTTTCACTTCCCAGAATCAATCCACATCCTGAGGGCAATGACCTCTGCCTGCCTGAGCAAGGAGCATTATAACCTGGGCCCTCAGCCAGGCCAGGCCTGCTCCAGCCCCACCTGCAATGAGTGCTGTGGGGGGCAGGGGAGGCGTGTCAGCTGGGTGGCATGGCATCCCAGCAAGGGGGGCAGGAGTCTGGCTGGCCAGGGACCCAGCCTGTGGAGGGCAGCTCTGCTCCAGCTCTGGTCCGTGGGGTTTGCACAGTGGCTGCGAGGCAGGAAGCAGCTGGCCTGGAGCTTCAGTCAAAGCCCTTCACCCCCCCGCCACGCCATGCTCTCTTGCTGCAAGCACAGCCCACCGAGGCCCCAGGGTGGCACTAGGGGATGCTGTGCAAGGTGGGGTGCATAGGGTGTGCTATGCTCCAGGTTGAGGGTGTCAATAGCAGCAAAATCTCTGTCCCCTGTCAGAGCTGGCCCAGGGTAGCCCCAGAGGGCTGTGGGGTGGGGGTGTCAGTTGGGGGCACTAGGGGTGCTGTGCTGCAGGATGTGGGGGGCGGTATCAGGAGGAGGCACTCTCCCCTTTGGGCACAGGCTGGGTATTATAGGCAGGGCAGGCTGAGCTCTGGCAGTGGCGGCTTTCCTGGGTGGGCTCCATTTATCCGTCCTCTCTCTCTCCTCCCGCAGGGTGTGAAGAAGCCTTTCACAGAAGTGATTAAAGCCAACATCGGCGATGCCCACGCCATGGGCCAGCGTCCCATCACCTTCCTACGCCAGGTATGGTGGGGCCCTGCCACCTGCACTGACACTGGGAGTGGGAACAGTGTGTGTATGGGGAGGGGGGCACAGCAAGTCGTCTCCACTGTCTGAGGCTGGGAGACAGGCACAGGGCTGAGGGGGGGCAGGCAGGGAGCTGGGCAGAGTGCGGGGTGGGGTAGGGGGCTATAAATTCAGTCAGTGCGGCTAGTAACCCTCTGCCTTTCTGTGGAGGACTGAGATTACTCATGGATCCAGTGGAGGAGCTCACACTAGGACCCAGGCGTCCCTGGCTCTAGTTGCAGGCCAGTTCTGTCCCTGGGATTTACACCCAGGCAAGGCAACAGAGCGGACATTGGGCTGAAAGGACTCAGGAGCCTGTGGAACTCATTGCTGCAGGAGCTGGATAACCCTGGGCAGAGGATAGATGTTGATGAAGCCCTGAACTGAGACACTTCTGAACCAGGACTCAAGGTTCCTGATCAGACTCTGTCCCATGGTGGGGGGCCCTGCTGGCACCCATGTCCCCCCACAGCCAGGCTGATCAGATGAGAGGGCTTCCAGGGTTGGGCAGCCGTGAGGCATGGAGCATGGGGCCATCTTGAGGCTTTGTGCCCCACAGGTCAGCGCCCTGTGCCTCTACCCTGAGCTGCTCAACAGCCCCCTCTTTCCTGATGATGCCAAGCAGAGAGCGCGCAGACTGCTGGCAGCATGCAGCGGGCACAGCATTGGTGAGTGCCCTCCTGGGAACCCAGCGTGTTGCCCGCCTCCCCAGGGCTGCCCCTTAGCCTGCCACCGTGGAGCTAGTCATGGCCTGTCTGACACCTGCGGCAGGGAAGTGTCCAGAGCCATGTGGGACAGTGGCTCAGCTGCGGGTCTAGGCCGGGCCATTCTGGGGTGCACAGTGAGAGCCCCTGGGCTGGTGGCTGGCACAGTCTGGTAGCCTTGCCATTGTCCACCAGGGCTCCACATACAAAAGAGCATGTGTGATCTATTGGTGAGATGAGTTTGCGAAGACTCAGGCTGGTACCACTGATTCCCCTGCCCGCCTGGGGTGGACGGGGCGGTCCGCGGAAGCTATCTCTACTCCCAGCAGGGCCAGGAACACCTCTCCAAACAGGGGCGCTAGCCCCCTCATGCAGTCTCATGGCCAAGCCCCCCTCCCACTTACACTAACCGGCACCCCACAGCATCTGCTGCCTCAGCGTGGGTCTCTCTCCTGCCAGGTGCCTACACAGCCAGTCCCGGTATAAAGATCATCCGCCAGGACGTGGCGCGGTACATCGAGCGACGGGACGGGGGCATCCCTGCCAACCCGGCCAACATCTACCTGACTGCTGGGGCCAGTGACGGCATCATGGTACGGCCTCCTGTTCCACCCCCAGTCATGGCACACGCAGGGCCTGCAGACCCTGGCTGCGGGGCCTCAATACACCAAGGCTGGGGGGAAGCCAGGAGCTGTGGATAGGGAGTGGGGGGCTCTGGCTGAGCTGTCTGGAGGGGATGTGAAGCCGGGGACTGGGGGTCGGGAGTAGGGGGCACTGGCTGAGCAGTCGGGTGAGAACCTGGTTGTCGATAGCCCTGGTGCTCCCGGGACATGCCCCCCCCCCGCTCTGGGTCCTTTGTGCAGTGATCAATGGGACGGGTCTCAGCCCCTGCAACCAGCGTTGCCCGGGCACTCGGGCAGCCTCACAAAGGGCCCTTTGTGCCGTGACTGGCACAGCCCTGGCAGACTGGCAGCCACGGACCTGCGGGGAGCTCACTGGGAGGGGAGGATGGGGGAGCAAGGGGGGTGGGGAGAGGTAGCATGGGGGAGCTTGGGAGGGATCATGTAGCCACTGGAAGAGGCAATGGGGGGTAGATGTCTGAACCCCATCCCTGGGGGGATGCAAAGGGGCCCAGAAGATGTTGCCCAGAATACCAACGTCCCCTTGTCCCCGCCTCCAGGGTCCTGCCCAGCTGCTCTTTGGGGACCCCAGACCCACACCCACTGCCTTTGCCCCCAGTCCTGCACTGCCCTGACTGATCCGTCTCTCCACAGACCACGCTGAAGCTGCTGGTGTCAGGGGAGGGCAGGCTGCGGACGGGGGTGCTAATCCCCATCCCCCAGTACCCGCTGTACTCAGCTGCCATCACTGAGCTCAACGCTGTGCAAGTCAACTACTACCTGGATGAGGAGCAGTGCTGGGCGCTGGATGTCAAGGAGCTGCGCCGGGCTCTGCACCAGGCCCGTCAGCATTGCCAGCCCCGGGTGCTGTGCATCATCAACCCTGGGAACCCCACCGGTACCATGCCCTGGGAACAGGACGGGCCTTTTCTCTGCAGCAGGCCATGGATCAGGGCAGGCCGACGACAGGGAGTGCCTGGCTCCGGGGACAGAAAATGGGGCACGGGAGGTCTCCAAAGGCGCCTGTCTCCAGCCCTTCGCTCATTAACTGGCTCCTTTGTCAAGTTCCATTTCCCCCATCAGCAGGGGTTAAAGTATAATTTGGTGGGCCCTGGAACCCTCCTAAATTTCCAAGCCCCCTTCCCACAGGTCCTGGCCCCCTTCACCCACCCCAGCTACTGCCCCCCAAATGCCTGCACCCTACCCCAGCTACTGCTCCCCACACATTTACCTCCCACCCTAGCAGCTGCTCCCCAAACACTCACTCCCCCACCCCAGCTACTGTCCCCAGCCACCGTCTCACAGTCGGGCCCCCAACCCTTCCCCAACCCCCCGCTGTGCAGTGCTGTCTTCTCCTGCTGCCCCAGGCCAACCCCATACCCTGCACCCTTTCCCTGCTGGGCCGGCTTGCCTTTCCCTGAAACCCACTCTGAAGGGGCCCCCTTACCTGGCTGCCACGGGAAGTGGCCCCGGGCTGGGCCGAGGCTCTCTCCCAGAGCCTGCTGTGACTGAGTATGCTCAGAGAAGGCTCAGGGCAGGAGATTTAAAAGCTCCCAGCCTGAGGCAGCTCCCTGCTTGCGAGAGCGTGCCAGAATGGCTTTCCGGGGCCTGCTATTTTTAGGCATTCAGACTTCAGTGGGCCCCTAAAACTAGAAAATGAAGTGGAAATGCTGCGTTCCAGGGCCCACAATTTTGAAATGGTACGTCCTGGAAAGCAGCGTTCTGGCTCCATTTTCTTATTTTTAGTGGGCCACAGAACACTGTTTCGGTTCATTCTGGCTTACTTAAACCCCTGTCTGTCAGCAGCCGTAGGGGGCTGAGCACTGATGGGTCAGGATGGCTCAGCTTGGATAAGAACCAAGTCCCCCAGATGGGTTCAGGTGTCCTAAGGGATACAGCTGGGCATAGTTTCTATCCCAACATGGCTAGACTCCATCTGACCTTGGGCCTCTCTCTGCTGCCTCAGTGCCCCAGTTACCTCACCAGAGCACAGGGTGGACCCCAAGTCTTCTCCCACGGGCTGTTCCTGGGCTGGAATTAATGGAGAGCTTTGAGATCTGTGGGGGGCAGCTGGCATGGCCCCATGTCAGACACTGGTACGAGGGGAATGGTGCCATACTGATGGGGTAAGGGGTCCTACTTTAGAGGAGACTGGAAAGTAGAGTCCAGTGCTGTGCCCCAGAGCTGAAGAGGGTGAGGATGGTGGGGCTCCATGCAGAGCTGTCTCCCAGTGGTGGGGGTGGGTGAGAGCTGTGTGTGGGGGACAGGAGGTTTGGAGCCTGCTGTGACCCCTGACAGATGCATTGCATGCCCACAGGCCAGGTGCAGAGCCGGAAATGCATTGAGGACGTCATCAAGTTTGCATGGGAGGAGCAGCTGTTCCTGATGGCCGATGAAGTGAGGAGCTGGATACCACCCCAATTGCCCCATGGCTAGGCTTCCTGTCCCAGGAAGCAGAGACCCATGAGGGGGGCCCAGCCTGGTGCACTCTGGGGCTCCCTATGCCCAGTGGCACCGCTGTGGCTGTTGGGTCTTGTGAGTGGGTAGCCAGTGGCTCTGGTATGGCACAAAGGATCACCAGTTGGGGTTGCTCCTGGAGGTTTCCTCCTACAATTGAAGATTAACCCATAACTCCCAGCAACTCCAGGCCAGTCTTGGAGGGTTGGTAGCCCTCTACCAGCCCGTGGGCTGCCCTGACCCCTTTGCCCATCCCGCAGGTCTATCAGGACAACGTCTACGCCAAGGGGTTCGAGTTCCATTCCTTCAAGAAGGTCCTTTTCGAGCTGGGCCACCCGTACTCGACCACAGTGGAGCTGGTCTCCTACCATTCTGTCTCCAAGGGCTTCATGGCAGAGTGAGTGCTCCCCACACCTGCCCCATGCGCCCCTCAGACTCACAGACACCAGCTGGCCTTCCCAGGGCCCTGTGGTGCACCCCACTGATGGGGGGGGATGGGGAAACATAGTCCCACACCCCAGCCTTGGCGACAGAATCCCATGCAGGGGGGAGGGATGCCCTGAAGTGCGAGGTTGGGACCCTTGGTGTGTCTATGGGGGGTGCAAACCAGTAACCACCGAAGGCTTGGGGAGCCAGGTAACATCCCTGCAGGTGCCCCAGAAGGAAGGGAGCCAGGCCCCACCTCTCCCTCTTCCATGCCCCAGGTGTGGGTTTCGTGGCGGGTACATGGAGGTGGTGAACATGGATCCGGACGTGCAGCAGCAGCTTTCAAAGCTAGTGTCAGTGCTCCTGTGCCCACCTGTGCCCGGCCAGGTGCTGCTGGATGCCATCATGAACCCACCACTGCCTGGCGAGCCCTCATACCAGCGCTTCACCCAGGTAAGTGCAGGGGGCTCACAGCCTGGGCTCCATCCCAGCCTCCTGTCCCATGGGCATCCACCCTGACCCCATCTCCAGCAACAACACCATGGGCATCTCACCCCATAGCCAGCCCCTGCCCCAGGGGCATCTGCCCTGTATCTACCCTCCCACACCAGCTCCCCAGGCATCTCACCCCATAGCTACCCTCACCACCTGTCCCCATCCCAGCCCCTCTCACCTCCCCAATGAATGCCCCATACTTACCTCCTCTACCACCCCATGGGCCTCTCCTGATTCTCAGGCCCTCCTGTATCTAAGTGCCGGTCCCCAGTGCCTCTTGCCTGTAGCCCTCACTCCCTTCTGTTTGCCCATGGCAGCCGCCTCACCTGCTCAGTGCCATGCTCTCTCTCATCAACCCCCCAGGAGAAGCAGGCAGTGCTGAGCAACCTGGCTCACAAAGCCCAGCTGACCCAGGAGATCTTCAGCCAGGTGCCTGGGATCCACTGTAACCCCGTGCAAGGTGCCATGTACGCCTTCCCCCGGATCCAGCTCCCGACCAGGGCTGTGCAGGAGGCCCAGGTGAGAGCTGGGTATGGAGCAGCCCAGGGAATGGGGTGGGGGAAGCAGAGCTGGAGAGAGATGGGCATGGACCAGACATCTCTCCTTTCCTTGCTTCTCTAAACCTAGCCCTTGCTCTGCCCCAGGCCCGAGGCCTTGCTCCGGACGTGTTCTACTGCTGTCAGCTCCTGGAAGAGACAGGCATCTGCTTGGTGCCAGGGAGTGGGTTTGGGCAGCAAGAGGGCACCTATCACTTCAGGTAAGTTCCCACAGGGGGGCTGGGAGAGACCCAGCAGTCAGGTCCCCACTCCCCCAGTCCTGAAACCCAGCCCCCTCTGCCCTAATCTGGCCGCCCCTCGGATCCCCAGCCCCAGCAGCCCTGTCTGTGCCCCTCAGTTCTGACCCCCGACTCCCTCCAGCTCTGCAATGGGGTGACCACATAGTCCCTTGAACCGAGGGAGCGAGGCGGGAGGGCTGGCAGGCTGTGGGTGTACTGGAGCCTGAGGGGATCTCTCCACCCACAGATTGACCATCCTGCCGCCTGTGGAGAAGCTCCAGATCTTGCTGCAGAAGCTGAGCCAGTTCCATACCAAGTTCACCCAGGAGTACTCCTAACGTGCTGGCTGTGGCAGCTATGGCCCTGCCCTGCCCGCCCAGGGCTGGCCCTACTGCCCCGTTCACTGTGTGCCTTGGGGGATGCTGGCCACTCCAGGGCTGTGCCTTGCACCCAGGACTCCATTGCCACGAGGGGCAGCCGTGGCACAGGATACATTGGCACAGGGGAGCCTGCCACCCTGTGCTCTCTGCCACCAGGCAGCTGAAGCCACTAGCCCCGTGTGGCCTGCCAGGCATCACCACTGAGTGGGACCTCTGGGTGGCCTCCTGCCGCATCCAGCGTGCCATCTGTTCTGTGGTCCCCCACGACCCTGCCGGGTCTACATTGCCCACCTGAGTGGCCTGCCCCACAGATGCCAGGCTGCAGGCTATTCAGGGGGTGCCAGGCTGCCAGGCTCCCACCAGCTCCCCCCACCCAAATGGGTGCTTGAGCCATCTGTCCCATAGTGCCTTGTCCACCCTCCTCTGTTGGCTTCTGTGGGGCAACCCAGCAGCTCCATCTGCCCCACAGCTAGGCCAGCAGGGCTCCTCAGGGGCTCACCGGGTATGAAGGAGTCACCCTCAGAGCTGGGAACGTTGGATCTGTCCGCAGGCTGCATGGATGGCTCGAGGCTGGTGACGGCTGGTGGGGTTTGGGGCATCAATAAACACAGTTAATGACTCAATGAGGGTTGCTGCTTCGTGGGAAGAAGTTGGGGGATGGACAGAGCAGTTGGGGGGAGGGGTTGTATAGTGGGCTCTGGAGTGTAATCTGCCCAAAGCACCCAAAGGGATTGATGGGTACAAATTGTTCAGGAAGGACAGGTGGGGAAGAAGAGATGGAGGAGTTGCACTATATGGAAAAGAGCTCTATGACTGCTCGGCGCTCCACTAGGAAAGTGGAGGAAGCTTGTTGAAAGTCACTGGGTTAAGTTTAGAGGAGAGTGCAACAAGGGTGATGTCGCGGTGGGTGTCTGCTATAGACCACCAGAGCAGGAGGAGGTGGATAACACTTTCTATGGACAACTAGCAGAAGTTTCCAGCTCATGGGCCCTGGTTCTCATGGGGGACTTCAGTTACCCTGACATCTGCTGGGAGGGCAATACAGCAGTGCACAGGCAGTCCAGGAAGTTTTTGGAAAGTGCTGAGGACAATTTCCTGATACAAATGCTGGAGGAACCAACTAGCCCTGCTGCTCACAAATAGAGAAGAATTGGTAAGGGAAGTAGAACTGAAGGGCAACCTTGGCAGCAGTGACCATGAGATAATAAGAGTTCAGGATCCTGATCAAAGGAAGAAAGGAAAGAAGCAGAACATAGACCTTGGACTTCAGAAAAGTAGACTTTGGGTACCTTTAGCAATTGATCAGCAGGATTGCTTGGGAGGCTAATCTGAAAGGGAAAGATGTCCAAGAGAGCTGGTTATATTTTAAAGAAAAGGTACAAAAGGCACAGGAAGAAACCATTCTGATGTGCAGAAAGAAAAGCAAATATGAAAGGTGCCCAGCGTGGCTTAGCAGAGAACTCTACAGTGAGCTGAAACACAAAAGGGAAGGTTACAGGAAGTGGAAGCTTGGACAGATTACGAGGGAGGTATATAATGATATTTCTTGGCCCTGGAGGGATAAAATCAAAAGGCCAAAGGGCAATTGGCATTGCAGTTAGCAAGGGATGTGAAGGGTAACAAGAAGGGGTTCTACAAGTATGTCAGCAACAAGAAGAGGATCAGGGATGGTGCAGGGCCTGAGGGCTATGTCTACACTTAGAAAGTTATTTTGAATTAACTTACTTCAAACTAATTAAATCAAACTAATAATGGTTAATTTGAAGTAAGTTAATTCAAACTAACATGGCCCCACTAGAAACCCAAATCAAACTAGTATGTCCATGGACAGGACTTGCTAGTTTGACTTAGGAAGGGGGCACCATGGGACATGTGGCAACATGGCACCCAAGAAAGGCCATGACCCAACCTAATACATAGAAAAGAGAAGGCACCCTGGGATGGAGAAGGTCAAACTGTGTTAATTCAAACTAACGGTTAGTCCGAATTAATGCGGCTCCATTGGGTTAAGTTGAACTAAAAAGTTTGAATTAACCATTACTTTGAAGTTAAGAGAGGTTTTATAACTGCAAAGTAAGGGTTCATTACTTTGAACTAAGGAATTGGTTACTTCAAAGTAATGAAAGTCAGTGTGGCCATGCATAAATTTAGTTTGAATTAATCCTCATTAATTTGAACTAAATTCCAAGTGTAGACACAGCCTTACTGAATGGAGCAGGTGTCCTCATGGTGGATGAAGTGGAAAAGGCTGAAGTACTCGATGCTCTATTTTTTAGCTCAGGCTTCTCAGGCAGAGTCAGGTCCCAGGCTACTGTACTGGGTAACACAGAATGGAGAGAAGGAGAGCAGGCCTCAGCGATGGAAGGTCAGGTAGGGACTACTTAAAGAAGTTGGATGTGCACAAGTCTATGGGGTTGGATGAACTGCATCCGAGGGGGTTGGCTGACGTGATTGCAGAGCCACTAGCCATTATCTTTGAAAACTAATGGTGAATGGAGGAGGTCCCGGATGTTTGGAAAAAGGCAAATGCAGTATCTGAGGTCCTGGGGAACTACAGACCAATAAGCCTCACCTGAATCCCTGAAAAATCATGGAGCAGGTCCTCAAAGAATCCATTCTGAAACACTTGGAGGAATTTAGAGAGATCAGGAGCAGTCAGCATGGATTCACCAAGGGCTAATCATGCCTGACCAACCTGATTGCCTTTTGTGATGAGACGATGGGGTATGTGGATGCGGGAATAGCTGTTGATGTGATATACCTCGACTTTAGCAAAGCTTTTGATACGGGCTCCCAAAATTTTCTTGTCAGCAAGTTAAGGAAGAATGGTTTGGATGAATGGAATGTAAGGTGGGTGGAAAGCTGGCTAGATCATCAGGTTCAGGGGTAGGGATCAATAGCTCAATGTCTAGTTGGCAACCAGTAAGTAGTGGAATGCCCCAGAGGTGAGTCCTGGGGCCGGTTCTGTTCAGCATTTTCATTAAAGACCTAGATTATTGGATAGATTGCACACTCAGTAAATTTGCAGATGACACCAAGCTGGGGTTGGGGGTGGTAGCTACATTCATTGGTTAAAGTAGGCTGGAAAGCACTGGACCGGCATTCTGGGGTCCACTATTTTTTGAGACTCAGCATTCCGGCGCCCCTAAAAATAAAAAATGGAGCCAGAATGCTGTGTTCCGCGGCTCACCATTTAAAAATAGTGGGCCCTGGAATGCAGCATTGTGGCTCCGTTTTCTATTTTTAGGGGCTCCCAAATGCTGAGCCTCTAAAAATAGCGGGCCCCAGAACACCATTCCAGAGCTTCCAAGCATGCTCAGTTAGAGTAGGATCTGGGGGGGAGTCTCAGGCTGGGCTGGCACCACTCCACAGTGACATGGCGGCCAGGTAAGGGGGCCTTGGGGGGAGGTTTTGGGGACACGCATGCAAGCCCAGCAGGGAAAGGGCGTGGGGGAGGGGGTTGGCCTGGGACAGTGGGGGAAGATGGAGTGTCATGGCAGGGGGTTGGGGAAAGGCTGGGGGACCAGCAGTGAGGTGGGGGCTGGGGGCAGTAGCTGGGGTGTGGTGTAGGTGTGGGGGGGGGGCAGTAGCTGGGGTGAGTGAAAGGGGCCCAGACCTGTGGAAAGGGGGCCTGGACCAGTGTGAGGGGAGCCTGGACCGGCACAAGGGGTCCCAGACCAGCATGAAGGGAGCTGGCCAATTTAGGAGGGGTCCGGGGCCTGCTAAATTATACATTAACCCCTGGCTACACTGGAGGACATGGATAGGATGCAGGGAGACGTAGACAAATAGGCGCAGTGGACCAAGTGAGATCTCATGAGGTTCAACAAGGACAAATGCAAAGTCATTCACTTAGGACGGAAAAACCACATGTACTCCTACAGGCTGGGGATCGATTGGCTAAGTAGCAGCACTGGAGAAAAGAACCTGAGGGTTATGGTGGATGGGAAGCTGGATGAGAGTCACCAGTGTGCTCTTGTTGCCAAAAAGGCCAATGGCATACTGGGCTGCCTCATTAGAAGTGTTGCCAGCAGATTGAGGGATATGCTCATTCCCCTCTATTCGGCACTGGTGAGGCCACATCTGGAATACTGTGGCTAGTTTTGGGCTCTCCACTACAAAAAGGATATGGACAAATTAGAAAGAGTCCAGTGGAGAGCAATGAAAATCATTAGGGTGCTGGGGCACATGACTTATGAGGAAAGACGGAAGGAGCTAGGTTTATTTACCCTGCAGAAGAGAAGACTGAGGGGGCATCTGATAGCAACCTTCAACTACTTGAAAGGGTGCTCCAAAGAGGGGGGAGCTCAGCTGTTCTCAGCAGTAACAGAGGACAGAACAAGGAGCCATGGTTTCCAGTTGCAGCTGGGGAGGTCGAGGCTGGATATTAGAAAAAGCTTTCTCACTAGGAAGGTGGTGAAGCACGGGAATGGATGACCTAAGGAGGTGGTGGAATCTCCATCTTTGGAAATATTTGAAGACTCACTTAGACAAAACCCTGGTTAGGATGATTTAGTGGGAGCGGTCCTGCTTTTAGCTGGGGTTTGGACTAAATAACCTCATGAGGTCCCTTCCAACCCTATGATTCTATGACCTTGAGCAGCAGAACTCCACTCAGGGGAAATTGAGGCACAAGGCAGGGCAGGGACTGGCCCCAGGGTCTCACAGCAAGCAATAGGGCAGGGAATCATAGAATCTGGAAGGAACCATGACAGGTCATCGGGTCCAGTCCCCTGCAGTCATGGCAGGACCAAGGACTCTTAAACCATCTCTGAGAGGTGTTTGTGTAATCTGCTCTTAAAAACTTCCAATGATGGAGATTCCACAAACTGCCTACACAACTTATTCCTGTGGCTAATCACCCTGAGAGTTAGGAATATTTTTCCTAATGTTCAACCTAAATTTCCCTTGCTGTAGTTTAAGTCCATTGCTTCTTGTCCTAACATCAGCAGACAAGAACAATTTTTCTCCCTCTTCCTTCTAACAGCATTTTCAGTACTTTGAAAATTGTTGTCATGTCCCTTCTCTGTCTCCTCTTTTCCAGACTAAACAAACTCAGTTCTCTCAATCATCTTATAAGTCAAGTGTTCCTGACCTCTTATCATTTGTGTTGCTCTTCTCTGGACTTTCTGCAATTTGTCCACATCTTTCCTGAAATTAGGTGACTAGAACTGGACACAATACTCCAGCTGGGGACTAATCAGTGTGGAATAGAGCGAAAGAATTACTTCTGGCGTCTTACTTACAAATACTCCTGTTAATGCATCACAGCAGGGGTCAGCAACCTTCTCCTGCCCCCATGCCAGTCCCACCTCCAGGTTCTGGGAGCCGGGCCAAGGGGGCCAGGCGCTGTGTGTGGTGGTTTGTTTTCTCTACTGGCCCTGCCCCTGTGTGTGGCTCCTGTCCTCTGCTGGCCCTGTTCCTCATGTGTGGCTCCTGTCCCATTGGGGAGCAGGGACAGCCGGGTGTGGGAGTTGTGGTATGCATGGCTCTTGTGGCCCCAGGCCCTGCTGGGGCGCAGAGCCAGTTGGGTGGGGGGGGAAACAGCTGTGGCATCAGGTGCTGCTGGGGAAAGGCGTGTGTGCCAACTTTGGCACGTGCGCTGGGGGTTGCTGACCGTGGCATCACAGAATGGTGTTTGCTTTCTTTGCAACAGCATTACACTGTTGACTCATATTTAGCTTGTGACCCCAGATCTCTTTCCGCAGTACTCCTTCCTAGGCAGTCAGTGTCCATGTTGTGTGTGTGTGCAATGCATAGTTCTGTCCGAAGTGGAGCACTTTGCACAGTCGCGAATAAGGCCCAGGCACTTAGCCACCCTGTCCTTCTGCCCCCACCCCTGCAGGTTTCTCCTGGCCAGGCAGGGGTGTGTCAGAGGAAGGTGCCGTGACTGCAGGCAGCGAGTGACCCAGAAATCGCTGGGACATGGCCCCTGAAACTCCTGCTGGTGTGGGGTGTTGTGGGCATGATGCCACCGACCTGCTGGCCACACTGCGCCAGCCGGGCACCCCAAGGCAGGCAGCGTTGGTGAGGGGTTGGTCAGCACAGGTGTTATAGGGAACGGGACAGAACTGGGGACAGGGCAGGCGCAGCCCTACCTAGCTGCACCCTTCAGTGGTGCCAGGCTGGGGCCTGCCCTGCCCGAGTCACACCGGCCGATGGGGCTCCGCAGCCCTCGTGGCAGGGCTGGAGGGAAAGGGCCAAAGTAGCGTCCCAGGGCTCTGCCCGTGATGCAGGAGAGCGAGCCCAGGGCTCTGGTGTCCCAAACAGGGGAAGTGGCTGGAAGTTGGGCACCTGACTGCTTGGGACTGGCTCAGCTCAGCCAACTTGCCAAGTCCAGTGTCCCACTGGCTCCCTCTGCAGTTCATGGTAACTAGGTCGCTGTTTGCTGCTGGCTTTTCAGTCAGGGGCCCCTCCAGTTGTGGGGGCTGGTGCCTGGTTGACAGCCCCCTGCCCCCCGTGCCATAGCCACAATGTCTCGGTTTTTTTGTGCTGGGAGTGCGAGCTGAGTGGGACGGCATTCCTCAACCCTACTGATGAATGAGTCCTGGAAATGCCCTTGGTCCTGCCCCATCCACCCCTGCTCAGTGCAGCTGGCTCCCTGCAGCACAAAGTGTCCACTTCCTTGAAGGCTGGCAGGGATGGACGTGGCCCGGGATGGGAGAACAACTGTAGATCTTTGCAAGAGGGCCACATTCACCAGCAATAAGGAGCCAGACCTGGGGGAACTGACTATTGCCCTTGGAACAGAACGCAGTTAGGGTTATCTGCACTGATAGCCCTCACCATGCTTCCCTGCTGGCACTTGTCTTACACCCATGAATGCTCAGTCGTCCCCCCCCCCCACCCGCCAAAGGGCTCTGCTTGAGCTCCATCCTGCAGCAGTCAGTTCCCCAGATCCTCCCTGTTGTCAGTTGTGAGACCCTTGGAGACAGAACAGAAGGAGACTGGAGACTGCTGGCCCTCTTTGCACAGAATCCACTTGAAAGAGAGGAAGGGAGCATCTGGTCTGGGCTGTACATGCTGGCCTGGTGAACCTGCCAGGATGGAGAGGGATCAAGGTGCCAAGTAGGGATATGGCCAGGGTGCCTCTCATAGGTGGGGAGCAGGGGCAAGGGCGGGGATGGAGGGTTGTGTGTAATGAAACAAGGATTTGCAGTAGTATTTTTCTAACTTCTATGAGTGCTTCAGTTGAGTTTCCTGCTGCATTTTGCATTGTTAAAAATGTTTCCTCTGTTCTTGGGGGCCGGGCAGACCACGAGGAGTGGGGGCCAGCTTGCTGTGTGGGCCACAGGGAAATCAGGCCGTTATGGAGCTGGTCAGAGTCAGCTCAGTGTGACCCCCCAGCAATGCTAGTCAAGGGTGACGCTTCAACGCCCAGCGCTGGCCACATGCTGGAAAAGGCTCCTCCCCTTCCCCCGTGGGGTGCAGTGCGATGGGTGCTGGAGGACGCTAGCTATTCTCTCTGGGACTGAGGGGTTTGGACCTGGAGTCACTGCAGCTTGGCTCCCAGCTGGCTAGGGCTGTGGGATGACTGTAAATTTGGTGCTGTTTGGTGTCGCTGGAGCTCCTGGCTGTGGACGCTGGGTCCTTGATGGGGATTTCCATCTCTGCTAGGCATCTGACGCTGCTATCCTCATGGGGCAGGGGTCCTGAGACAGGCAGGGGGCTGGGGCCCACAGGGCACTGTAGGAAGCAGGGAGGCTGTGTAGCCTGCCCTAAAGTGGACTGGGACCCTTTGGGGGGCCTTCCCTGCTACGAGGGTTCCTCCAAGGGACCGTTTACATGTTGGGGTGTAGCACAGATCCTGTGGCTCTGGGACAGTGGTGGGGGACAATGCCGCTTGAGGGCTTGTGTGAAGAGGAGTGAGGGAGCAGCCTGAGCCATGGGTCAAGGTCAGGGTGCTGCCTGGGGTAGCCACAAATCGGGGTCTGGGTGCCCCACTCGAGGATGGGGAGGGGCAAGGACAACTCAGTCTCATTTCAGCCCCCTGCAGCCAATAGAGCCACCTCTGGAAACCCCACCCACAGCCTCAGCCCACATCTGCAGCCTGGACACCCGTCAGCCTGCATGAGCCTGGCACCGGCTCGTCAAGCGTCAGCAAAAGGAGCAGCTGTATCTCCAAGGCCAGCAGAAGCAGGGTCTCTAGCAGGCGGTCGGATAGTGCTGTCCATGCACAGCCTCCTCTGGGCCCCACTGGCCACTAGGACACACACGGCCATGGGCAGCCTCCTGGGGCACAAACCTGGGCAGCAGGAATCAAACCAGTGACTAGGCACCCACACGAAGCTTGGCAGCGCCCACGGGCTGTTGTTGCTGGAACCAGCAGGGAGTGTGACCCAGAGCTGCCCAGCACGGTGCTGGTGGCTCCCCAGGACATCGCCTACCCACAGAGCCTTTCCTTCTCCTGTCTAGCATACGGCCATAATTTCAGTTTGTGTTAGTATTTAGGCCTGTATAGCTGCTGGAGCTGGTGCCTGGGCTTGCCCGAAAGTAGCAAAGAACAAAGACACCATGTGTCCCGTTGCCTGCCTGCAATGAGCTGGGTTTTCTTTATGACCATGAAAAGAGAAGAACTGCAGTTAAAAATGCTTCAAGGCAGAGGGAATGTGGGAGATATGAATGCACAAAGGCGGGAAAGCTCTGACTCCTCTTCAAGACAGATGCGGGGGCAAGGCCAAGCAAGCGGCTGGGAAAGTGAGGGAGGTGTTAAAAGAAACATAGGGCCATAAACTGACAGTGGCCAAGATATGACCCCACTCCCTGTCCCTCCTGTAAGGATCTGGAGGGTTCATTAAAGATGATACTACTGAATGTGTAAGGAATAGTATTTGAATCATACAGACAGGTATCCAGGTGTGGACCTGAGAATAGCCATGTTAGATCTTCTCTGGGGCACGTCTCCCAATTTACACAACACTGGCCCATGCTAGGGAGTCTCTCTAAATTCACAACCTTCTACAAGCATACCACTACATTTCCCCCCCAAGGAAAAGAAGTAAACAGTTAGATACATATAAAAGCTAGCTAATAATACATGCACTAACATCTAGCAACACATAACAGCTATCTAAAAAAAAAAAAAAACCATGCAGAAAAACAGTCCGTAAACCCAAGATCTGAACTACCTAGAGAGGAGAGGTTACTAGCACATCACTCTCAAGTGAGTCTTTACCACCCACTTCCCTTACATATCCTAGCAAGTCTCTATGAGTCTTTCTGGACGTTTGATGACTCGATTAGATCTTCTCAGTACTGGTCCTTTGTTCAGGTCTGAATTGTCTTGTTCCCTGATGGTTTCATTACCATGTGTTGAAGATATCGGATCAGTCAGGGGAGAATAGGGGTTGTATGAAAGACCCCAAAAATGGACCATGACCATATATTGGAAGGGGTGGTACCAAGGGCTGTCAAGAAGACAGAGAGGGGAGAGGGGGATTCGTATCAGTAGGCAGCTGTAGTCGGGAGAAGGAGTTCTGGGGGTGTCAGAGGCACATAGAGGAATAAGCCCAGCTGGCACGGAGGGTGGGAAGGAGGGTGTTAGGGTAACCCCAACAAGCTGGCAGCCTGGTGCCCACAGATTAGGTTCTGGACTGTTGCTTTCCAGCAAACTGTGAGGAGCCCTAAAGTCTTGGCATCTGCTTTGCTGGGAGAGCACCCAGGTATGTCCCCTCGAAGACAGCATGTGCAGCTGCCTGTTTTGGGTATGGTGGGACTCATGAAGGATTCTGGGCACAGCACAGCTCACGGAAGGAGCTGCGGGTTCATGGAAGCTAGAGTAACAGCTTTTTTAAACAAATGGATATGGAAAAACCAGGGCAAATACCGGGTACAGGGGTCACCCTGGAATGAGACTGAGAAGGAGGCAGGGGAGGTATCAGGGTTAAGGGACCCCAAGGGAAAAGAAGAAAGGAATGGTGTTACAAGGATTTTGCTCTGGGATAGTGTACTGAGAAATACGGGACACTGAGCTCCTCCATAATACGCAGTCTCTGGAGTGGATTTGAACAGAAAAATCTGCACTAGCACTGGAGGCAGGGGTCGCTAAAGATAATCTAACAAGGAGTCCTGTGGCACTTAAAGACTAACAAATTTATTTACTGCATGAGCCTTTGTGGGAGAAAATCCCACTTCATCAGCAGCTTTGAAGATGGGGGAACCTACAGAATGAGAGAAAATAAATGCAGGAAAGTGTAAGTCATGGGGTCAGATCACACTATGTAACAGCAAATCAAAGTTATTACGATTCAAACACTGGGGAACAGCATATAGAGGAAGATGAGGTCAAATCACCTGTTGTAATGAGGAAAAAATTGTAAAGTCCTTATTAAGCCCTGAAGCAATGCAGTCAAATTTGCAAATAAATTCCAGCTCTTTAGCATCTCGTTAAAGCCTTGATCTGGTATTCAGCTGTCAGAGCACCACAATTAATACATTGTCAGTGGAGTGATCAGGCAGATTGAAATGCTGACCCACTGGTGTTAGAGTGTTGTGATTTCTGATGGCAGATTTGTGCCCATTTATTCTTTTGAGCAGAGACTGTCCTGTTTGTTCAATGTATAAGGCAGAAGGGAATTTCTGGCACATGAGGGCATAAATCACATTGGTGGATGAGCAGGTGAATGAGCTTTTCATGGAATAGCTGTTTGATTAGCTCCTATAATAGAGTCTTTTGTGCAAATATGTGGGAACAGTTGGCAAAGTGGTTTGTTGCAGGGTGTGTGTCTGCTTTAATGGTTCTCTTGTTTGGTCTGTCGTTGCCAGTAAGTATCTGTTTAAGGTTGCAGGGCTGTCTGTAAGCAAGGAGAGGTCTGTCTCCCAAGGCTTGAGAGCACGAGGGATCCTCTTGTAGAATAGGCTGTAGATCCCTGAGGATGTGCCGTAGAGGTCTGACTTGAGAGCTGTAGGTGATGACTAGAAGCGTTCTATTATTTTCTTTCTTGGGCTTCTCCTGTACTAGTTGACTTTGGGGTAGCTGCCTGGCTTTGTCAATCTGATTCTTCACCTACATTTTAAAATGCTTGATAGAGATCCTGAAAGTGTCTGTCTCTAGCCGAGGGATTGGAACAAATGTGGTTATATCTTAGGGCTTGGCTATAGAAAATGGATCATGTGGTGTGTCTTGGATGAAAGCTTGAAGGATGTAGGCAGCTACACTGATCATTAGGTTTTTGGTATAGGGCAGAGGTTGGCAACCCCTGGCATCCATGCCAAAAATGGCATGGGGGGGCCAAGCCTGAGTGGCATGTGACACCGCTCAGGCTCCCCGCTGGTCCCACTCCCCCAGTGCTGTGCGGCCAGCAAGAGCCATGTGCCATGGTTCAAGGGCCCTGCTGGCCGTGCTTCCCTGCTAGGCAAGGCTGGAGGGGAGGGGGGCAGGTTGGCCAGACGCTTCCAACTCTGACCTCAGAGCCAGAAGCTGGCTGCCAGTGGGGGCAAGTGTTGGCCCCGGCCCCAAACTGGAGGCTGGCCCCACCCACTTTTGTCCCCATCCTGGCACCTGATGAGGATGCAGTGGGCAGGGCTGGCATGGGGGCCCGCAAAGGTTGCCGACCCCTGCTATAAGGTATAGATAATCTGACACTACAGGAAGAGGAGAAATTGCACACTCCAGCGCAGGGCAACAAAAATTATTACGGGGCTGGAACGCATGGCTTCTGAGGAGATGCTGAGGGATATGGGCTTGTTCAGTCTGTGGAAGTAAGAGTGACAGGAGATTTGGTAGCAGCTTTTAACTACCCGAAGGGGGTTCCAGGGAGGATGGAGCTGGGCTGTTCTCAGGGGTGACAGATAGCAGAGCAAGGAGCAATGGCCTCAAGTTGCAGTGAGGGGGGGGTCTAAGCTGGATATCAGGAAAACTTTTTTCAGCGGGAGCATGGTGAAGCACTAGAATGGGTCACCTAGGGCGGTGGTGGGATCTCCATTCTTAGCAGTTTTTAAGCAGAGGCGATTTTTGGGGTAGAGGAAGCTGGCGCATGCCTAGGCCCCAAGCAGAAGGGGGCCCTGTCGCCTGCCTCACCTTCCCCAAAAGCTGCGTCTGCCTCAGCTGGCAGCAGGAGGAGCAGCTCCTGGGGCTGGGGCCAGCAGCTGGGATCTGGAGTGGCAGTTTGGGGGCCAGGGCTGGAGGTGGAGGAGCCAGGTCTGTAGTGGGGGAGCCGGGAACACGGGGGGCATGGGCCTATAGGGCACCCCTCACAGTGGGCCTTCATCTAGGGTCCCCAACAGCCAAAAGCCACCCCTCTTTTTAAGGCCTGGCAAGACAAAGCCCTGGCTGGGAGGACTGAGTTGGGGCTGGTCCTACTGTGAGCAGGGGTTGGACTAGATGAGTGTTGAGGTCCCATCCCACCTTCATCTTCTGTAATTCTCTCATTCTTCTTCGAGCGCTGCTCGGATACATTCAGAAATAGGTGTCTCTGTGCCGGAGCGCCGGATTGGTCGGAACTTTTTGGTCTAGCCTGTCAGAGGAGGGCAGGTGGCCACCGCCCCCCGCGCCACCCCATGGCTATATAGGTGGCTGCTCCTGGCCCCTCCCCAGTTTTCATTTCTTCTGCCTCAGTATCGGTGGTAGAACTGCCTGCTCCTTGCTTCACAAGCAGTCTGTCCTCAACTGTGAATGAGCCTCTCGCCACTATTTGTGGACTTGGATCCTCTGAAGAAGGTCTCCCTTTCCAGGCTGGAACATCGCGCTCCAGCACTGTCCGGCATGCCAGGATTTAAGCCCTGTGCTGAGTGTGGCAAGGCCTTCCCATGGGATGATCTCCACGAGAAGTGCCTCTGGTGCCTCGGTGAAAGCCATGAGGTCACCGCGTGCTCCCTCTGCCTGTCCTTTAAACCCAGGGCCAGGGAGCAGAGGTGCCGTGTCCTGGCCTCTCAGCAGGCCCAGCACTTCTCCCCCAAGGCTTTGGGGCCTCCTGCAGCACCGTATGCCAGCTCGGCACTGGAGTCTGCTGCCCGGCACTGCACCGATCGGCGCCGCAGGACTAGCTTGGTGCCGTCGGCGCTGCGGCACGGAAGAAGCCCCGCCCCCTCAGCACAGGGCTCTCCCTGGGACCAGTCGGCCTCAGTGCCAACCTCATCAACCCCAGAGGCAGTGGAGGCAGCGAGGGCGCTCCTCCTGTTGCCTACGGCCCCTTCTCTGGTGCCACCCAAAAGGGGGAAGCTGGCCTTCCTTTCGAAGGCCTGGGTGCCACGCATGCGGCACCGTTCGCCCTCTCCATTGCCGGCCATGGGGCCTGGAACACCAGAGCCCCCTGGGAGTCTTGGTACCTTGGAGCCATCCCCACGGCACCATACCACCCTCCCTTCTCCGATGCCACCTTGGGAATCCCAAGAGGCTTCCCCCTGTTCCAGCCCGGGTGAAGGCTCTTCAAGAGGCTCCAAATGGCCTTGGTGCTGACTCTTGGCGCCGTTGCCCTTCCAGTATCACCCCTGGGATTGTTCCCCACAAGAGGTCCCTCGAACCTCACCAGAATTGGCCCCCTCAGCACCGGTGAAAACACTGAACCCAGTACCATCTTCCTATACCAGTGATTTGTTGGTGCACTTCAACTTCCTGTGTCATGTCTCTGCCCACATGGGCATGGGGGTTCAATCCTCCAAGTCACCCTCGGACACTTTTTGGGCCACTCTTTTCACTGGCGGCACCAGTTACAGTGCCCCTCCACCCCAGCATTTTGGACTTAGCCTCCTCCCACTGGCAGAATCCGGGTTGCATCTCCCCGATTTTGGATACGGCTGGTCTTAAATATAGAGTCCCAGGGCCTGAATTCCCCTCACTTAGCCACCATCCAGCCCCTCCTCATGCAGTGGCGGAGGTGGCCTTAGGGCCAGGGCAGGTCGGTCCTGATCCCCTCCCGACATTGAGGGACGCTAGGGAGCTCGACTTACTAGGCCACAAAGTTTACTCCTCCTCAGCCTGCCAACTGAGGGTCGTGAACAATCAGGCCCTCATTAGCTGATACATGTGTGGGAGTCACTCCATACATTTAGACACCTACTCCCACTGGTGGAGAGGGACGACTACGAGGCTTTCCTGAAAGAGGGTAAAATAGCCTCCCAAGACCACCTCCTTTCATCCTGGGACTCTGTGAATACGGCGGCCCGAACTATGGCCTCTGCCATAACACTGCGCCGTGCAGCCTGGCTGCAGGAAGCCAGAGTTCCTCTGGCCTCACAGCAGGTTGCCCTCGACTTGACATTTGGGGGAGATGCCCTCTCCCCTGGGGAGACCTCGTCTGTCCTGGGCACTGCCTGTGACCCCAGGGGAGAGCTAAAATATTATGGCCTTCTCAAAATGGGGCCACTTCCACGCCCTCTGGCCCCGTAAGGCCGGTAATAGGTCATGTTTAACTCTTCTCCCCCCGCCACAACTGTTGCTGGTGAGGACTTGTCCTTACCACCATAACTTCCGTTTGAACCCCTCTGGGGAACCCCCAGGACAGCTCTGGGAGAGCTCTCAACTCTGGTCATCAATTGGGTTATAACCACCCAGATCGCTGCCAGGCCCCCTCGGTGGCCTAATAGGTGACACCCAGCGCCCCCTATGCCGCGGCGGGTGTTCAACTCCCAGTGGCGGGACTCTCCTTTCCAAAATGACAACTAACCCTTCTCTCCCTTCCTCACCCCCTCCCTGGTGAGGACAGGCGATTCACACGTGACACAAACTCCCTCTGACAGGATTGGTCCCTAGGCCTTGTGGGGGCTGGCCCCTCATTATTCAAATTCCTCTTCTCAGTGGAGGGTATCATGGAAGCCTGCCGTCTAAACCCAGGAAGGCAATTGATGGCCACTGGCCCTAGCCCAAAGAGGCTACCACTATTGCATACACTCCGTTAGGGGAAGACCCCCCTTCCCTTTCCCCTTCCTCTGCGGTGACCCTCTTACTGGAGGGGGTGGATACGACACTCGCAGAACACATTTCCAACATCAGAGAGTGCATCACCCACTGTTGTCTACCCAACCCATGAGACAAAGAACCCCTACTATTGGTTCCATGCCCTGACCACAAGGTGAATGGGTTCACCGCCACGCTCACCCCTACCGCTCTCTCGCTGGTGTTCAGCCATGGTCCCCAATCGACCCTCATTGAGACCGCGAGTATACGTTCACATTTGTAACCCTCCCTGACCACAGGGGTCAAGTAATTCGCCCCACCGCCTGTGTACCAGACATAAATGCTGGGACCTAGCAACCAGACATAGCCGTGGCTAACTCTCTCATGGCCCTTGGCGATATGAACCATCAAGTCTTCTACCTCAGCTTAAAGCTGAGCATAGCCGTAGAATGGGGCTGCTGCCCATTCTTCTACCGTCCTCCAAACTATACAGAGGGAAGGAGGTTAAGCAAGCGAGCGGTAGACCCATTCCTCTGGAATGCTCCCAACCTGGGATTTCAATCGCCACTAGTGGCATGTACCCAGGCCCCAAGCTGGTACATGGGTTCTTGCCACTGTTCCCTCTAAGCTATGCACATGTGCACGCGCACACAGGTCATGAACCTGCGCACGCAACAAAATTAAGTGATCACAAAAAAATTCAATAGTCCTAATATTGGTGCTCACAAAGGAATGTTTTTGTGCACACAAAGAAATTGTTTGCGCACAAAGTCTACAAGTATTTAGAAGGAACATTGTTTCTTGTCCCTCATGAAAGGAGCCCAAGATATCTTCCTCCCTATCCCTGAAGGGACTGTTTCCATTACATTCCAATCAGAAGCCCCTCGGGCCCAAAACCCAGAGGCAATATTCAGATATAAGTTGCAAAACCAACTAGACTTTCCCTTTGCCACTCAGTCATACATAGGAAGGCTCATCCTTTCAATACACCTATGATCACAGCTCGTCTTCCCCAGTGTCAGTCTGGGAACCGTCTTCACAGATGGTTGCTCCTCTGGCACCAAACTTCGCCCACCAGGGCATTCGTCCAGTGGGCTGTGTTCACACGGCACTTTTGTTTCGAAACAACCTTGTTGTT
>ML682003.1:5089017-5117714 GCA_007922195.1 Podocnemis expansa | reverse complement strand
ATTCGAAATAAGATATTTCGAAATAAGGTGTTGTTTCAAAACAAGTTGTTTCGACACAACTTGTTTCGAAATAACCCTGTGCGTGTGAACACAGCCGTGGTGTCTCTCACGTAGCCACCTTCCCTGGGTACGTCCTTAGTACCATGAGTCTCCTGGCTTAGCTATAGGAGACCTTAATTCAAGAGTCTGGTGGGTACATTTCCCTCTCTCCCATAAGACCCAGAGCGCTCAGTCGGCGTATCTTAGAAGACATACCCTGCCCTAACTGTCGTGACAGAGTTCGACTCTAATGCTCACTCTTTGCGAACCTGAAGTTACACTCATTATACAGATATTTGGCAATGGGCTTACCCTTGTTTGAGCCCACCTTCCGGTAGGACCCATTCCTTCACTACCATACCTGTGGAGGATATTCCAGGTATACTAAAAAAAGGAAAAAGGACAGAGGAGAGGGTGGGATGCACCCCAACGGGTAGCACCCCACTGCCCTGCCACTGTGGAGAAGCCTGCCTCCTCTGTACGTCCCTGGGGCTCCTTCCTGGAGGGCGCATCAACCCGATTGGGCACCCCGATGCAGTCTTAATTGGGCTTGGTCTCTCTCCTACATCAGTGTCCTCTTCCATCCCCCCCCCCCCACCCCCCGGCAGGGTGAGACCATCTGGCTGAAGTGTGTGAAATCTTAGGCCATGGGTACTAGCGACCGGAGCTACCGGACTTATGAACCATTACCAACCCACAGCCCACCGTGTCCAAACCCTTCACCGTAGCATGCCTACGGCTGCTTTCCTGTTGAGGAAACTCTAAACAAAAGGGAAGGGAAGGGCGTAGATAGTAGTACTACTACGTCCTTGGCATGTAAGGATTCACTTTTTGACATTCCCCCAGTGGGGTCTGTCATGACACTACCTGTGCTTCTCTTTTACTTCCATAGCATGGACCAGGCATTGGGGCCCCAAGCAGCTCCCATCATCTCGTTATGACTGTGTCTTTAGGGATATCGATTGTTGTTGCCAACGTCCCGATACCTTCTTGAAGTAGCTCACTGCACTTTCTCCAGATTCTTCCCTTCCACCCCAGCGCCCCCCCCGTGGGATACTGACTGCGCCAGATTAATATACCTGAAATCCTCTGGCAGGCATGTCACAGCTGCAGGTCCCGGGGGAACACCAACCCCCTGTTCAAGTCTCCAGCTTGACCCCTTGTCCCATAGGTGCCCTACAATATCGAATGGAGGGAAGAGACTCCCCTCCCCTCGGGGCTTTCTAACAGTACTGATGACCATCACCGCCAGCCCACCGGTTATGACAGTGTCGGTACCTGCCAATGCCAGCCCGACAACCCTACTGCCTCTTGAATTACCTTATAGGAGGTATGTTAACACATGGTACTGCCAGAACTCTAATCTGATTTTTATCCCACCTCTGCCAATATGTCTTTAGGCAGAGTGGTTAGAGTCTCATTCCTCGACTTTAACTATGATGCATTCATATCTCATTTATGTGTAAGGTGACTTCAGGCTCTCCTCCTTAAGCGCCACTATAGGCACTCAGACAAACTGGGCCTACTTTCTCCACTGGGTTAGGTCCTGCAATCCCTGTCGGGGCAACGGTCCTTGGGTTGATCTCCTAGACCCCTCCAGGACCCTGCTCGTTGGACAAATACCCATGTGGAGTTATGCCGTGCTGAAGGCGGAAGAGCCAACTCCACCTGCCATCCATCAGCATGGCTAGCAGTCACCTATTTCTGAATGTATCCAAGCAGCGCTCGAAGAAGAACAGTGGGTTACTCACCAGTAACCGTCCTTCTTTGAGATGGGCTGCTTGGATTCATTCAGAACCCTCTCCCCATCCCTGCACTTGGAGTTGGCGTCTCTTAGGAACTGGGTAGGGGCTGGGCAGCGGCCACCTATATAGCCATGGGGTGGTGCGGGGGGCAGTGGCCGCCTGCCCTCTTCTGCTAGTCTAGGGCAAAAAGTTCCAACCAATCCGGCATTCCGGCACGGAGACACCTATTTCTGAATGAATCCGAGCAGCCCATCTCGAAGAAGGACGGTTACTGGTAAGTAACTACCTTTCCATACTTCAGGGTTTGAAGTCAGGAGAGTTAACAGCCGCCTTAAGAGACTGGCACTCTGACTTGGCCATAAGGGAGGGGAAACGGCCAGAGGATGGGCTCTTGATCCCTGCAGGGATACCCGGGAGCACAGCCTTGGACTGGCTGGCAAAGGTATTGGCACTTCCAACCTCATGACAGTGGATATGAGTGACGCTCCTTGTCTGTCTGAGCCAGGATAGGGGTTGGGCGTGCAAGCTTCCAGATGCTTTGCCCATAGAGCCCCACTTCTAGATTTGCTGTTGGCTGTACTTTTCTTGGTTTAGATTTTCCCTTCTTCCTGAGTTATTCCCTGCTTCTTTTCCAGTTGCTTTTCCCTTTTGTGTGTGCTCCTTGTTTGTGAAGTTTGGGGTTAAAGCCACAGTTGGAGTAGTAGGGAATGCTGCTGCTCTCAGTCTGCACTTTAAAACCATCTCACGCAGGGTTAATCAGTTGCTTTCTACTTCAGGCCTCCCCCCTCCTCCTGCACTTTTGTTTTTCTGCAATTTTAACAGAGGGGACCTTGGAGACTTTTACTTTGAATATAAAAAGGGTTTTGTTGTAGCACAGACCAAGGCAGCTAGCTGTCTTTCAGAGACTGTACTTGCTGGCTCAAACTTTACAAGCAAAATGCACCACCGGCCTAAAAAATGAATAAAATGTATGAGAATCTGCTCAGTAAATCCGTGGCTGATAAACACAGCACTCTGAAGAGGAGAATGGAGGATGTAACATCACAAAACTATGTTGCCAGTGAAACATTAAAGCTCCTTGGTTTTTTGTTAAAGGCTATGGCAGCAAAGGGTAATAAAATAGAGTTAAGGTATGGTCAAATGAATGCAACTGATTTAAACAAAAGAGAAGAGTTAAAATGTAGAAATTAATACAAAAAAAGAAAAAAAAAAACCCAGCCAAGAGTGTAAGGGTAATGATGTTAGAAAAAAAGTTCTTGCTTTAATAAAACCCAGTAATGTCTGTATATGTGTAACTCAGTGCAGTCGCATTGGACCCAACCCTGAGAGTTAAACAAATTATAGAAGGGGGCCAGGTAGTGGGTACTACCACCTTTTTCTTCCCAAGAGTTGTTATTCTGAAGGAAAATGGTTTCTTTTCCCCAAATTATAGAAGGGGGCCAGGTAGTGGCTACTACCACCTTTTTCTTCCGAAGAGTCGTTATTCTGAACGAAAATGGTCTCTTCTCCCAAAGAAATTGTCTGTAAATAATTGTAAATGACTGCTGAGGAGCAGCAGGCAGAGAGCCAATTTAGTTTGACTGATTTGACTGCAGGACAATTTATTGAAAATTCACAAAATGGAAGTAAGAGATTTTCACTGAAACTTGCCTATCTCTGAATGCACAAGATGAGAATGTGCAGTTGTGTAAAAAAGACTGAAGTGGTGCAAAAAATGTTAAGTGAAAATGTTTGAATTTTATATATACGGTAAATGCAAATATGTGGAGTAATTATGAATGCTTTTCCAAACCTGAACCAATACTTTAGGTGTGTAAAACCCTGTTGAGTATCTTTAAAAGGGCTGGGCTCTTTGAAAATACACCTATTTCACTCTGCCTGTTTGTATGTTTCATTCCCAGCTGCAAACATTAAAAACACTTTGTGCCCAACTCAGCCAGATACTGTTGTTCAGAGACATCGCTGCACCTGAAAAGTATGCAAGGGCCAGGCCCCATACCCCGATCCCTGCTGCACTGGCCAGCAGCCCCCAGTTGACTCAAGGCAGGGACAGAGATGCAGCCCCAGCGGCATCGATTCCCCTGCTGTTGTTTGGCTTTGTTTGGCCTTTAATCCTTTGGGTACCACAGTGATTTATAAAGTTCAGTATTTGTTTAAAGCCAGGAAGAACCAGAATAGTAAAGCAATCTACCCTCCCCAAGTAATACTGCCAAAGCCCCAGGAATCCCAGTGTTGCCAGGAGTAACCCCAAAAGTAATTCCTCTGACTCCTGAGGTCACTCCAGTCTCTGTGGGGTTAGCTCCACTGACTCCCTTTCCCAGGTAGTCCTGGGAGCAGATTACCCCGTATATTTAGAGCTCTATCTCTTGGTATGACGCAGAGATGCAGATGCTGAGGAGGGAAAAGGCTGGGGTGGTGCCTGGTATTCAGGGTCTAGGGCAGAGCCCTGAGCTGGGCACGCAAAGGGACGGACACTTTGATGTTCCACATACCTGGGTCCTAGTCTGGAGCAGGCAGCGAGGGAGGGGGCTCCAGATGTGCCATGCTATGTGGGGCAGAGCCCCAGACTGCTGGGGTAATGGGCACAGGCAGCAGCGTGGCTCATGCCAGGGCCCTGGCGCTGAGGGCAGAAGGAGACACCAGCAGCCATCGAGTGCACCAACACCAGGGCATCCAACCATGCAAGAGGCTGCACCTGGTCCCAGCCACGTAAGTGCCCCACCAGTGCTGGGTCCACCTGGCTCTCTGCTTGGCACCATCAGCCCAGGGGGGGCCTGGCTGGCAGCCCCAAGTAAATGCAGATGGCAGTGACTTGCAGGGGCCACTGGGCTAGGATTAATAACCTGGGGAAACAAGGAGGCTAAATTCTGTCCAGCGGCCTGATGTCCCCCAGACTCAGCTTCTCCCAGCAGAGGGTGGTGTGAGGAACGAGTTCATTAGCACAGTGGGGGGTGCTTTGGGGGCACACATGGGCACCTGCAGGTAGCGCAGCCATGGCAGGTGTGGTATTACAGTCTTTTACCCGCCACTCAGCATAACAATTTGGTTACGTGAGCAGGGGAGTCCACCCCCTTCCCCTTGCAGCTGGGCAGGGTGATGCCCAGGTGACCAGGCGAGATGGGTTCCTGGCCTACCATGTGTGCAGCTCCCAGTGAGCTCCTGCTGGGTCACTGAGAGGAGGAAAGAGAGAATCCCAGTATCAGCTGGCCTGCCCCGCACACCCCTCAGAGGTCCATACACGTGTAAGCTGTGCATGGGTTTTGTGTTTGCATAAGCACAAAGAATGTATCAGCATATTCAAACGATGGGTGCAGAGCAATATGGGTAATGGTATTTGAATTTATTTGATCACAAATCTGTTAATATTTGTAATTCGATGGTGGAGAAATATTAAATACTGTCTTTTTGTGAATTGCTGTTCTTTGTTTGTTTCAAATCTGTTTGGGTTAAGTAAAGGGTAAAAGCCACCTTTAGCTGAAAAAGATTTGTAAGAGAGGCTACAGCATGTTTCAGCCTGAAAGAAATGGGAGTGGGGGTGGCTTGAGGCTGTTAGTGTCTTGTGTTGCCTGTTTAATGGTAGATCTGATTTGGTTTCTTCTGGGGTCTTGTCATTTAAATAGAGAGAGCTGTTTGCAGCTACTTTAAGTTAAGAGCAGGAATGACTACAGAGATGTAAACTGTGTCTTAGCTGCAATCCCTGAAGAGGAGCAGTAGATGTGAGAGCAAGCTGGGTGTTGTGAGTAGATTGGTGAGACCGGTCAGGGGTGAGCTGGGTGGTGTGAGTGACCAGTGGGTGGAGCTGGCATGAAAGACACTCTCTACATACCCTAGGGTTGGTTGGGAGCCTAGTTAGCACTGATTCTCCAGATTGGTGCTGATTTTGCTAGTGGGTTTACCTTTGCTGTTATGATATGTGAGGTCATGCTGGACGTCTGACTAGCACTGATTCCCCAGATCAGTGCCGGTTTACCATTAAGTCTCGTATGTTCTGTTATGCAGTGTGGGTTGTTGGGAACCTTGCTCCGTACTGATTTTCTAGATCAGTGCTGATTTCTGTTGTTTGGCCTTTTACACTCTGTTTTACTACTATTAAAAGTTCTGTTTACTACACTCAGACTCGTGCTTGTGAGTGGGGAAGCCTTACCCCTTTGGGGTGCCCAGGGAACAGTGCAGGATTCCCAGAAATCTGGGTGGGGGCTCTAGCCGGTTGGTGGTGTTACATTATTGGGAAACCCCTAGATATAGAACCCGGCCCTTGTCCTGCCAGCCTGCCCTACCAGAAGGATTGCACACACATTGGCCCCACAGCTGCCTTCACCCCCGCCAGGCAGCACCAGGCTGGCCCAATTGACACAGGGGAAACTGAGGCACAGAGTAAGGGAAGGGCTTGCCAAAGGCCACCCAGCATGCCCGATGCAGAGTCACCTGTCCCTGGCCAGGACCCTGCCGAGGAAGCTGTCTCTGAACTGCCCCTAGAGCCCAGGCTGGCACCTCCCACTCTGGAGCCCATGACTGCCAGGACCTTTGCCAGCAACCAGCCCATGGCTGATGTTTAACTGGCCTCATCCCAGGAATTCAACCCCCTGACACTGAGGCCAGCTAGGGGCGAACATGCAGGCAGCCTCCTGCCTGGGGCCCTGGGGATCCATTTCGCCCTGTGGGAGACCTCTGAGATCTCATAGACTGATCAGCTTGGCCCTCACAGCTCAGCAGGCTGCTCCATTCCCTCCCTGCAGCCTGGTCTGGGTTAGCTGGGTCTCCTCCAGCCTGGCCTGGGATCTGTGTGAAATGAATAGGGGGTTTCCCTTTTGAGCCTTTCCAGAGCAGCTGGCAGGAGCCTGGCTGGCGTATCTGGTGTCCGAGCTGCAGGCCTGCTTCCTTTGGAAGGAATGCGTCTCTTCGCTTCTCCGCCCAGCTGCTGCCAGGCGCCTGCAGGGATTGGGCCCACAATGTGCAACCCCAAACCACGGGAGCTCTGAGTGACTAGTAGGCTGCGCTGGGGATGGAAACTAGAGGAAGCCATGACCACATGGCCTGATCCAGGGCGTTAGACAAGTCACATACAGTTCATCTGTTGCAGTATGACCTATCCAATGTCTTACACTCCCCTGCATCTATTTTCATCCAGTTCTGTAAGTTGCCCCCTCTTCAAAGCGTCTGACAAAGTGGGATATTCTCCCATGAAAGCTCATGCAATAAATAAATCTGTTAGGGTATGTCTACGCTTAGACTGTTAGATCGAATTGACTGAATTCGAACTAATCAAGCGAAACTAATTATGATTAGTTCGAATTCAGTCAGTTCGAACTAACAAGCCCAGAGTAGGAAAACCAATTAGAACTAGCATGTCCATGAGCTGGACTTGCTACTTCAAATTGGAGCAGGGGAGTAGTAGGGCCCTAGCAGGGCCATGTCACCACCCAATCCCCTGCCCTGCTCCAAGCCCATTGACCCTGGCACAGGGAAAAGCATGTGCTGCCTAGCTCTAGCGGCTCTGTGGCTAGAGCTGGGCAGGGGATGTTTTTTCCCCATCCCAGGCTGAGAAGGCAGGAGCCAGGCAGAGGATGTTTTCCCCTGCCAGGGCTCCATGGCATCCCCCCCATCGCACAGTGGGGGGCGGGGGCGAAGGGAATCCACCAGGGCACTATCAGTGCAGCCGGAGGAATCCCTTTTCCCCTGCAGGGCTGCGCTATCAGCATAGCTGGGGATATCCGTTCTCCCCCACCTAGGCTGTGCTGTCAGCTTGGGGCGGGGGGAGTCCCTTGGCCCTAAGCTGTCACCGACGTGGAGGTGGGAAGAAGTGATTCCCCCAGCTCTACTGACTGCTCGGGGCCAAGGGATTCCTCAGCCCCAAGCTGACAACATAGCCTGGGCCGGGGAGAACGGATTCCCGCGGCTTCTCCCCAACTGGCCGCAGCCTGGGGAAACACCCTGGTGCACAGCTTCTTCCGGGCTGGAGCCATGTGCAGGGAAGACACCCTGGCATGCGCTCCAGCCCTGCTGGCTGCACGCCGGGGAGATACCCCAGCGTGCAGCTTCTCTCCAGTTGGCTGCACGTAGGGAAGACTCCCCTGCGGGCGGCTCCTGCCCAGCTGGCCGCACATGGGGAAGACACCCCCATGGGCGGATGCCTCGCTTCTCCCTTAGTCCACAGCATCTGTGGTGCCCCCAGAGCCTGTTCCAGGGCTGCTGTGCTAGGCAGGCTGGCTGGTTGGATCTCACAGCTTGCACTGTGTCCGGGTATGGGACAAATGACTCGGTGGCTCATGGGCCCATAGGAGGCAGGCGTGGGGCAGACACAGTTCCAAGCTGCCGTGGATGCTGGCTGCAGCACCCCAGGGTGCCTCTTGGCATCATCCAGAGACACAAGCGGCCATTTGAGGGGCTCAGAATTCGTACTGAATAGCCAGGATCCTTCCCTGCCCTTGGCACCATGATCCTGGCAAACCTCAGCTGGCTGGCTCATTGACGACTAATCCAGTGGGCTGGCTTTGTACTCTGGTCTGGATGGTGCCCTGGACCTTGGAGTCCTGGGGCCACCCCCTGGGCTGGGCTTTCATCAGTGTGATGACACGGGAAACCTCTCTTGGACTGGTTTAGGATGTTATGGGCGATACCGCAATTTCTCTTCTTTTCTGTTCCCATATTCTGGTGATGGGACCCAAGGTGTGTGATGATTATAAAGACCACTAGAAGGCAGAGGAGCCTTACCTGGATCCCTGCCGGTCACACAGGTTGTGGCCGGTTAAAACCAGGGGCCAGGGCTCCCTAACCTGGGAAGGAGAACAAAGGACTAGAGAGGAGAGGAGGTAGTAGGGAAATGGGGAGTCTAAGAGGAAGCACCTCCAGGGCAGCACCCTGCTCATCCTGGGGTTTACTACTATACTACATGATTAATTCGATAAGCAACTGTTGTAGCTGCTGTGAGAACTGGATTGCAAATAAACCTTCTGAGTGCCGCACTGGCCGAGACCCACTTCTGATTGGGTCTTCCCTGGACCGTCCTGGAGGTTGGACCCCCCAAGGGAGTCCAGATGGAGCAAATGTTGGACCCTCTGAGGCTGGATTTGGGAACTGGCTACACGATAGTGTGGAGACCTGAGCTGGGGTGCAGGAGATGACTCCACTGTAGCAGGTTCCTGATCAGCTGTGAGCAGAGGAGACCTAAGACACTTTCTGTTGTGCTCCATCACAGTCAGCCTTGCAGCCACCCATGCAACTTTCTGTGTTTGTTGCTCAAGCGTTGGCACTCCCAGTCATTCTGTGTGGCCAGGGCTCAGCTGGGGGGATGGCAGCAGGGAGCAAGGTCCTGACCATGGACTTCGTAAATCTGTGTGTCCAAGACACGGGGCTCCCCACACTGGGGCCCCTGCTGGAGAGGGCCTTGCAAATCGTGCGCCAGGTGACGCAGATGAGGGGATTCTGGGAAACCACCTGGAGTGTTGGAGGGTACGAGTCATATGTCTGGGGCAGTCATGGGTCAGGGCCCGCAGCTGTGGGACCTTGAAATTTGGGTCTCTGCTGAATTGAGACTCCTGCACCTAGCTCTTGGGCTGCCCTTGCTGAGCCAAGCCAGGCATAGGCCCTGGGCACAGAGCACCCAGCAGCTGAGTTGTGCCTCAATGGGCCTTGGCAACTAGGTCTGTCAGTGCCATGTGGCAGGGCACCGGCCTGGCTCCGTGCCCCATCGCTGCACCTGTCCTGCGGGTTCAGGTTCCAGCCCCTGGCTCCCCACCCCATCACTGCTCCTGTCCTGTGGGTTCACACTGCCAGCTGCATCCCTGGTCCCTCTGTCAGCCCAGGCACCCCGCCCCATCTCTGACCTTCTGCAACCTGCGCTGGGCTTTGCCAACCTGGCTAGTGCCAAGGAGCTGCTGGGCAAACTTGAACCTGTGTGAGCCAACCTGGGCCAAAGAGCTGCCCAGGAAACTCAAGAAGAGGGGCAGATGTAGCCCCACACAGGTTTGGCAAGGGAGGGGAGGGGCTGACTCTGTTACTGATGGCTCAGAGGTCCCCCACTCCTTCAAGGTGGCATTTTACTTTCTGCCCCACGGAGAGGAGATGCCCTTCCAGGAGATTAGCTCGTGCCACTCAGGAGACCCTCATGGTGCAGGCTGAAGATCCATCATCTTCCTATGCCAGGTGAGCAGCGTCGACTCCCTTTCAGCTCCTAGGGAGAACAGAGACCAGCAGGACCTGCTAGGCTGCACCCCCATCCCATCCTACCCCATCCCATGTGGAAAGGCTGAGCTGGGTTCCCGCTACCCTGCTGCAACACAGCCAGCACCCTCCCAGCCATCCTTGTCCTTGGTGTCAGGCAGGAGTCCAGCCTCTTTGAGCCTCAGGAACACTGAGACCCGGACCCTGGATGCCGCACAGACCTGCAAAGGGTGGGAGGAGAAACTGAGGCTCGCGGTCACCCAGTTGCAGAATTCACGGTCACCCTGAGCATGTGGATGCCCCATTTCTACAAGTGTCTCATGGTGCTTGCAGGCCATGTATGAGGGCCCTCCACCCAATACACTGGGCCTTCCTCAGGCAGCTTTCATGGGAGGACTCCAAAGCAGAGGCCAAGACCTGAGGTGAAAGTCTTGGGTGAGAGACAACTTCATGTTCAAATTCAGCCTCAGATCAGGGCTTGAGTGGTGTCCTCGTGCCAAACTGCCCCTCTGGCTGGGTGACCCTGCCACCCAGTGCCCAAGGCCTTGTAGGAAGGGGAGTGAGCGGCAAGGGGCCATGTAACTCACATGGGGACACAGGACCCTCAACTCCAGCTCTGAACCCAGCCTCCATTCCTCGGCCTGACCCCCCATGCCAGCACGTGTACCTGTCTCTTGCACTCCACATTGTCTGCCAGGCCATGGAGAACAGGAGAAACCCCCTGGCTGTCTCCCTGGCCATGAGGTTTAGCTTTCAGTGGTTAATTGGTTCGTTGTTCATTGCACAGCCCACGACTACCCTGGCTTGTGCCAGGGTTCAAAGAGTGGCAGCAAACCCTCCATGAGACTGGCTCTGGCACCACAGTGTGAGGGGCTGTGTGGCTTCCCAGCAGGCACCTTGAACGATCTCCAGTGGGGCAAAGCCTGTGGCTATCCCGCCGGCTGCCATGCTATGACCAGCGTGATGCTATATGGAAGTCATCGTCCTCCCCTACTGGCCTCTGACCTTGGGGCAAGGGGTCCTAAGGGTGGACGTCTTATTTCCAGTTGCTCCTGGATATCTCTTTGACGCCCTACAATGGGCCAATGGCCCCTGGATGTTATCCCCAAGTAATGGGCAAAGTCAGATGCTGAGCGCCCAGGCTCTACAATGATGGGCACTGATTTAGATTCTGAGGCCAGGTGGGCCCAGTGAGAGCACCCTGTCTTATTGGCTCCCTAACATGGGCCAGCGACCTGCCCCCAGACCATTCCTAGAGTGGAGCTGTCAGAAAACAGCCTGTCTCGATTTAAAACCAGCCAGTGATGGTCTAAGGTGTGATTTCTCTGACACCCTACTTCCAGTCTGAACTGGTCCCGCTTCAGCTGGCGGGTGGGGTGGGGCAAGATCTTCCTCTGCGAGGTCTGAGAGCTCAGTCTCTAGTGATTTCCCAGGCAGGTACCTGTAAGATCCTAGCTGGACAGGTGCTTTTGAGGGAGGTGAAAACCCCTTAGCACAGAGTCCCACAATCAGTCTGTACTCTGGTCTTTAAATAGTCCCTGGTGTGGACCCTTCAGGGTGCCAGCTGTCCCTCTCTTCCTGCAGGCTAGGACACAGGACCTCAACAACCACCAGACTGAGACTTAAAAGGTGGCTAAAGAACAGGATAAAGGGGAGATGACCATGGGCCATACGTTTAGCTGAACTGTTTGGTTGGAGGGAGGCTACTAGTGACATTCTTCAGAGAATGGTCTTGGTACCAATCATATTTAACATCTTTCCATAAGAAGCTGGACTGTGCTAATAAAATTGCCAGATTTCACAAAGTTGGGAGGTGTCACCAATATAGAGACGGTGTGGACTATCATTCATATGCTCTTGAAACCTGGAATAATAGAAAAGCATAAAATTTAATAGTGCAACGTCACACACTCAGGATACATCTACATTAGGAAAAGTTAGTTCAGATTTGTTAATTTGAACCCATAAGTGCGAGGTTAGTTTGAACTAACCTTGAACTTATTAGTGCAAATTAAAAACATGGACTAACTTGAACAAGTGTTAGTTCAAACTAGTTCACTTCGTTAACTTGAACTCACTGTCCTTAGTTTGAAATTATTAAGTTCGAACTAAGGGTTAGTCCTGGTCTATATTATCCTTAGGTCAAACTAACCAAGGAATCCTTAGTTTGAACTAAGGAAAGCCTCATGTAGATAGGTAAAATATTAGTTTGAATTAAGCCTCCTTAATTTGAAATAATTTTCAAGTATAGATGCAGCCTTAGGGACTAACAAGAATTTTTTGCTATAAGCTGGTGACGTGTCATTTGGAAGTGACAGAGAAGGGGGAAGACCGGGTGTATTGCTTGGGCAGAAGATGATTTTGAAATATGAAGAAGGCTAATCCAGTGGAAAAGGCTACTGTGGTCCTAGGATGCATCAGGCAAAGTACTTCCAGTAGAGAGCGGGAGGTGTTAGTACCGTTCTACAAAGTTGTGGGCAGTCCTTACCTAGAATACTGGCTGCAGTTCTGGTCCCTGTGCTTAAGAAAGATGATTCAAACTGGAACAGGTGCAGAGAAAAGCTATTAGGATGATCTGTGGAATGGAAAACCTGCCTCATGAGAGGAGACTCAAAGAGCTTGGCTTGTTCAGCCTAACAGTACCAGAAGAAGGCTGAGGGGAGATTTGATTGTTGACTATAAATACATCAGAGGGATCAATACCAGGGAATGGAGGGGTCATTTATGTTCAGTGCCAAAGTGGACACATGACCAGACTGGCCACCAACGAGTTACTAGAGAGAATTCTTTCTCAGGTCTCTGGCTGCTGGTCTACTCATGGTCAAGCTCATGGTCTACCTGGTCACGGCTCTTCCACTCTCCCGGCGCTCTTCTGGGTCACATCAAAGGCATCCTTGAAGGGCCGAAGCAGCTGCAGAGTTTATGGATGAGCAGCCCAAAGCCAGCCTTACCCTGCTGATGGCTGAGTGCCACAATACGTGGCAGAAGGGCCATGAGCCAGCTGACATTCAGAGGAGGGCTGTTTAAGGAGCCTTGGGTTCATGGCGGAATGGAGAATGGGAGCTTCAGACCCGAGCCAGATGGAGGGGCGAGGAAGTCGGAGAGCAGGTTGTACTGTGAGGGGAATGAGCTGTGGCCATTGGGAGGAAGACCTGGCTTAACTTGGGGTTTGGAGCCAAAGCCCCTCTGGCTCCTGTGGGACCAGAACCACAGTGTCTGTAGGAGCAGGGAAGGCGATGGCAGATATGGCCAGAACAGTGCAAGGTGGAGACAAACAACAGGGGAGATGCAGGAAGCAACCAGTGGAGTTTATTAGGGGACAGTGAATTGTCCCACATCAGCCACCGCTCCCTCTTCTTCTGCTTCCAACACAGGGAGAAGGCGCTTCCCCTCACCATGGGCTCTGTCACTCCCACTTTCTAGGGCTTATCCCCCTGGTGGGCGGCGTAGACCTCGACCTCGCACAGGGTGAGATACTCGGCTCTTCCTGGGATGGTGACAGTGACGTAGCGCCCCTCCCAACCATTGCAGCAGATGGTGCTGCGGGATCCTGCTGAGATGTCGGTGATGGTCCCACAGCTGCAAAGTGCAGAAGAAAAAAGCAAAGGTTTGGACCAGGGAGCACAGGTAAGTGCAAAACACGGCTGACAATCACTCTTTTGCTTGGAGCCTGCAGAGACCAACCTAGGGTGTGAATATTGGCTCATAAGAGATGGAGAGTCCCTGGTCTTGTCATCGCCAAGTTCAGACTAGAAATAAGGTGCCCGTTATTACCAGGGTCATTAACTGCTGGAGTAGATCCCTGCGGGACACGACGGAATGTGGATTCTCCTTCGCTGGAGATGTCAAATTTAGCCTGGATGCCTGTTTAACAGCTACACCACTGCACACACTGAAATTATGGGCTGAGGGTAGCATCTCTGAGGGTTTCTGACCTGTCTGACACTCAGGGTCAGACTAGATGATCAGAAAGGTCTCTTCAGACCAGGGGTCTCAAACTCAAATCACCACAAGGGCTGCATGAGGACTAGTACAGGGCCGTATGAGGACTACTACATTAGCCTGAGGGCCATAGCACTGAAAATTTTTCATACAACAATATTGCAAACATTAGTAACAATAGTGTCATTGCGAGGAAATAGCTTTAGGGCCACATGCAGCCCATGGGCCATGTGTTTGGGACCCCTGCTTCAGACCTTAAATATCTATTGGTCTCATCTGTGAGGGGAAACAAAACAGAGAGGGGCCTGGAGAGACCGGCCCTAACCAGGCTTGCTGGGGAGGGGTTCCTGCACACAGTGACACACAACTCCTCAGGTTTTTTTTTGCTGGACTAGTCTAACACGGCTACCCCTTTGGAAATCTAAACTGTTTCCTTTCACCCAGAAACTGGGGAAGCAACTCACATGGGGTTCCTCGTGCCGTTGTCCACAAGGGAGTCTCCCACGTGGATCTGGGCCCCCTTGAGTCTCTCCCCACAGCAGTCCTCTCTGTTCTTCACAATCACTGCAGAGACAGAAATCCGGCTGCCCAGGTCCACAGTCCACCATGGCTCTGTGTTGGCCTCAGTGTGGCTGCAGGAGCCTTGTCCCCATATTCCACTGCGTTGTACATCTACTGCGTATCCAGCCACATTGCTGTCCTTTGTGGAGGACTGAATGGCTGGGCGCCCCAGAGCCACGTTCTCAGCTGGAAGGAGAGGGCGAGAAGAGGGGAGGTTAGAGGTGCCCACCCCTGGAGGGCGTTAAACAGCCCTTACCCTACGCACAGCCACAGCCACTTCCCAGCAGTGAGACACACCAGTCGCTGCATAGGAGCCAGGTCCACACTGGGAGCCATGGCCCCAGGAACAGGAGTGATAAGGGTCAGTGTTGGCGTCTCAGCAGAGACAGAACCCCTCTCAGCCCCTGAAATCCCACACCCAGCTGGAGCTTCTTCGCAAAGCAGGGGTGTGGACTATGTTCAGATGGTGACTCTCCCTCTGCTCTCCAGCTACAGCCCATGCCCAGGTCAGCTGTGGGAGGGGAAGCATCTCTCAGGGTTTCTGGCATTTCGCTAGTCAGAGGCTGGGGCAGAAGGGACAGGACAGAACATAAAGTAAGACGTTTCCATTCAGGGTCTGCTGGTGTAACCCATATGCCTAAAAAGGAGCAATCTCTTTAGGGCTCTCTTAAGGCTGGCTTATGTTGCTGGGCGGATTTTGCTGTCCAGGTCAAGAACTTTCTCGATATAGGGAGTGGCAGCATTTTGAGTATGCGGCACAAGGTTTTCTATTGTTGATGTGGTGAGAAGCCTGAGAGCAGCAGCCTGAGCAGGAGCCATACAGGGACCTGCAAGGCGAGGAGCCCATGTGCTCAGTGCTGGAGCAAGAGGAGCTGAGCCTGGAGTGGACAGCAAGATATTTTCCCCCCGCCTCGGAGCATTCTGAGCCGAGGTCCCTCGTACGTCACTGGGAGCTGCTTAACTAGTAACCTGACTGCATGGTGTTGGCTCCAGAAGAGAAAGCAAGGACTGCATGGATTCCTACTTAAGATCCCTGAAAACAAAGAAGAGGATTGCTGCTCTTTGCAACTCAAGGACTTGAACAGAGACTGCATCTGAGATATGGGTGACTCCACTCAAACTTTGGGGCTCTTGGGTTTCTTACTGTTCTGTTTAAGTTCATTTTTGTTTTCTTGGGATAAGATTTAAGTTAGTAGATAATAAAGTTCATTATTATGTTTATTTGCAGTAGTATTTTAATGTGGGATGATAACTGTGAGCAATCTTTGCTGTGAGTCCTTTACAGACTGGATCCTGGGGCTCCAGCTGTGCTCTCCAAGGTTTCATCTCAGTTAGGCACTGGCGAGGGATAACTGAATGAATTCTAGCCCTCCCCAGCTCCTTACCCCCTTGCGGTGGGGCACAGCCCTGAGCCATGACCTCAACCTCACACAGCGTCAGATACTCCACTCTGTCCGGGATGATGACGGTGACGTATCTGCCCCGCAGGCCGTTGCAGCAGATGGTGCTGATGGATCCAGCTCTGATATCGGTGATGGTCCTGCAGCTAAGATGAGCAGAAGCCAAGAAGACAAAACGAGATAACAAAACAATCAGCGCTGATTCACCCAGAGCCAGTCATGCTTGAACAAACTGATTTATGTTCTGTGATGAGATGCCTGGCTCTGTGGGTGTGGAGGAAGTGGTAGGTGTGATATCCTCTGGCTTTAGCAAAGGTTTAGATACAGTCTCCCATCATGTTCTTATTAGCACGTTAAAGAAGTTGGCGTTCGATGAATGGACTAGAAGGTGGATAGAAAGCTGGCTAGATCATTAGGTCCAACAGGTACTAATCAGCAGCTTGATGGCTGATTGACAGCTGGGATCAAGCAGAGTGTCCCAGGGGTTGGTGTGGGAGCCAGTTTTGTTCAACATCTTAATTAATGACCTGGAGGACGGGGTCGATAGCAGCCTGTCTGTTTGTGGATGACACTAGGCTGAGCAGTGGTAGTTATGGTGGAGGGCAGGGGTAGGATCCAGAGTGTCCTCAATAAATTGAAGGACTGGGCCAAAAGAAACCTGATGAGGTGCAACAAGGCCAAGTGCAGAGTCATGCACTTAGAACAGAAGAGTCCCAGGCCCTTGCACAGACTGGGGATCGACTGGCCACACAGCCGTTCTGCAGGAATGAGCCCTGGGGTCAGAGTGGACACGGAGCTGGATAGGAACCGACAATGTTCCCTTATTGCCAAGACAGCTAGTGACACATTGGGCTGTATTGATAGAAGCATGGGGGGAGGTGATTCTTTCCCTCTATTGTAGCCTATAGAAGTAGCCTGCTTGCTTGCACATACAGTTTTTCTTGTGCATTTAATTGAACTTGTGCATTTAACTGAAGTTTCCTTATAGGTTTAAGTGTCTGTTTTATGCTAATAAAATCATAGATGAATGTACAGATAGTAAAGCTGGGACCCAGTATCCTGCAGGTGACACGCTGCGTGAAAGCTAAATATACAAATATCCGGGACCTTCTGGCTAGATAAATACTTCTTTGGTTATGACTTCATCACTTGAGATAGTGAGTGGGTATTAAAGTGGGGGGCTGCCCAGGTCATGCCACAACAAACATCACAAGTGTACAACAAAACCCACTGAAGGGCCAGCAATAACATGCGGAAGGAAGAGTGTCCTGTCTGGTACCTTCTGGAATAGAGGTGGGGATGTCATTAATATGCATTAGCCTGCCAGCCTGTAAGAAAGGGGTACCCCAAGAATTTGCAGCTGAAGAAGCCAAGTTTGGACCTGGAAGGAGGAGCCATAGTGTTTGGGGTGTAAGAAGGGAAAACAGTGTGGCTAGATGTGTTCACTAGCTGCTCCTTTCTTTCAGCTTTTTCTTTGGTTTCTCAAGTATCTTAAAACAAAACGTTGGTCTGTCACGCGATGCACACCTGTGCACCCTGGGTTATGATCTGTATTATTTTCCTGTTCACTGGTACATTGTGATTGTATGATTTGGTCCCCGTTACACCATGTCATTTTCTTTATGGATGCTCATAGCCTATTCTACGTAATTACCATGATGATATGTTTCCTACAGCTTCATGCATGTGTACATACGTGTAACATGTTTTCCATTGCTAACGGGAGAGGATGACAGAAGGAACTCTCTCCGCAGCAGTGAGCAAGCAACTACTTGGAAAAGGCAGCCAATATATGCTAATTGAGGTGGCTCAAACAAGACAAAGGGATCACCTCTACCCAGAAAGGGAGGAGCCAAGGCAGTTTGGTGACAAAGAAAAACACTTAGAAATATTTGAGGTTTTTTGAGCTGGGACTCTCCATCTTGAAACAACTTCAAGCAAGATCTGGGCCCTGCCTGGCCTCAGGCAGAGACTGGCTGTGCAAACATCTGACAGCTGCACACCTTGAGCATTAACTTGGACGGTGAGGTCAGTCAGTAGAAATAGCAGGGTAGTATGCGTGTTTTACCTTGTATTTCCTTGTGGTCACTTCTGACACATCTATATTGTGTTTCTGCCACGACTGGCCATATTCTCACTTAGAATTATACTCTGATCAATAAACAAGTAGTTGTTTTAGCTAAAGTTGTCTGATCTTTAGAGGGTGTGAGTGAAGAAGGCTGGGCACAATCCATTTCTTTGTTAAATGGACAGACTAGACTGTAGGGTGGTTGGGAGTGGGTCCCAATCTCTGTAGATAGTGGCTTTTGGTGTGGTAAGTGGATCCGGGAGTGCTTGCTGCAGGACCATCCTCAAGTAGCCCAAGGGCACACACCCATGGCTAGGGACTGGTTGCATGTCAGAGACCAGAGTGAACTGACTCAGGAGTGAGTGGTCACTTGGCAAAGTGGGGTGCATCAGGGTTCAGGATGGGAATTGGGAGGTCACAGCAGCACACTGGATTAGATCTGGGCAGTGGCCTGTCACAAGGTCATTTTAGTTTAGAGGTAGTTTTAGCTTTCCCAGCTTTACAGTTCTTGGCTCTATTGCTGCTTCCACCCCTACACCCCAAAACCGAAGGACTGGACATCTCTCTTGTTCAGGTCATCAGGGAAAGGTGTGAATATAGTAATCTAAACCATACAGTATAAAATGTATCACATGTACCTTAGAAAAAGATGGTAATTTTTTCTCCAGTGTCTCTTCACTTCTTTTTAATTACTCAGCTGTCTGTCATTTCATGTTACCTTAATAAAAGCTTGTAACAGTATACATATTGGTCATTAGTGTAAGTATTTGTGCTGTGCACTCTGAGGGTCCTTGTAAAACAGGGGTCTCAAACTGAAATCACTCTGAGGGCTGCATGAGAACTACTACAGTAGCCCAAGGGCCACACCACTAAAACCTTTTCATAGAAGGGTATTACAAATATTCATAGTGATAGTGTCATTGCAGGCTGCTAGAAAGAACTTTAAGGGCCGTGTGTGGCCCTTGGGCCATGAGTTTGAGTCCCCTGTTGTAAAAACTCTCCTGCAACCTGATTCAAGAACCAGATCCTCACTGTCTTGTGAGCAGATCCACTGGCAAGTGTATAACCCCCAAACAACCATAAATCAAGCTACACTATTTGGTTTTGATGAGGCAGTGCTGCCAGGTGACAGAAAAAAGGAGCTCTACTCTCAAGTTTCAGTGGGGAAGGGCTAAGCTGGATGTTAGGAAAATCTTTTTCCCTAAGAGGATGGTGAAGCATGGAACAGGTTACCTAGAGAGGTGATGGAATCTATGTGCTTAGAGGTTTTTATGTCTTGACTTGACAAAACCCTGCTTCTCCTTCAAGTGCTGCTCACATCATTCAGTTACAGGTGTTTACATGACGCAGCGCACGGTAGCTCGGAAAGTCGTTAGCATTAGCTTGTCAGGTCAGGGCACACAGCCAATGCCTCCTCCACGCCATGACTGCGGCTATATAGGTGACCATGACTCTGACCCTCCCAGTTCGTTTTTCTGCCATCAGCATTGGTTTGGATCAGCATTATCTTGCTAAATGCAAGTGCCTGTCTTTTGCGTGAAACTCGAAATGCCAGGTTTCAAGCCGTGCTTAGGATGCTGCAAGGCTTTTCTGATGGACGACCCGCACGAGAAATGTCTTGCTTGCCTGGGTGAGTCCCATCTTACGACGGAGTGCTCCATTTGGCGATCCTTCAAGCAAAGGACTAGGCTGGAAAGAGAGCGTCGCCTCCTCTCGATTTCGGGGAGTGGAGCTGCCACCCCCGACACCGGCCGACCCACTAGTGCTCCGCCGGACCCTCGATTGGCCCAGGCTCAAGATCCCCGCTGATCATTGGTACCAGGCTCAAAATCCTGACCTGCTACAGTACTACCTCGGCACTGACCTTGCTGGTCACTGGGTAGCCTCTCAGCCGCCCCAAGAAGGGCACCGGTGCAGGCAACCCCAACGCCCCGTCAAGGGCACTCAAACCCAGCTTCGGGGCAGAAGAGGACCAAAGTGGCTGCGTCCTCTTTGGCAGCGTAAGGCCTGGTACGCTCCCTACGGTACTGCCGACAAGCCCGGTACTGCTGGACCCGGCACCATCACCAGTGCCGCTACTTCTGGTGTCGTCACTTCCGGTACCGTCAGACCTGGCACCGACAACCACGACGCCGATACTGGTACCGTCACGCAGCTCTATGCCCTTCTCCAACCTGGTCCCATCAACTAGCCCGACACCAGGTCCAAGTGCTGCACCTCTGAGCCCTCCTCTGCTATCTCAGTTGGGCACAGAGGAGCAAGAAACCCTGCTCCATTGCTCCTCCGAGGAGCTCTCTGTACTGGACTCCCAGACGCCGGGGGGGAGTTCTTCCAGATCGTCCTCCAAAGACCCCTTCCATCCTCCCCAGGCGGAGCGTCCGAGAAAGTGGCTTCAACAGAGCTCTGTATCACCAAGCTCGAGGAGACCACGACCATTGGGAGAAGTCTCTGCTCCCCCCATGGCTCCTACGCCGCTAACGAGGTTGCCACACAATGAGTGGACCCTCAATTGGCTGAAAGCGACAACAGACAATGTCTCCTCCTGCTACGCCCGGTCGCCATTCCCGGAGTCCTCAGATTTCTCCAACGACGAATCTGACCCTGATTCCACACAATGTAGCAGATCCAGGGCCCAATCCTCCTCATTACCTGATGAGCACCTAATTGACATGTCCGCCGATCACGAGGGAGATCCCCACGTCGAGCAGGACCTCCTCTGCCGCATGGGGGCAAACCTAAAGCCGAACCTGGGGGTAATCCAAAAGGAAGATGACTCCCTTTTCAACATGTGCCGTATAGCCCCTCCAGCTAAGGTCACAATCCCCTTGCATTCCAGGGTATTTCGCATCGTTCAAGAATGCTGGCAAACACCTTCCTTGATCCCGGCAGTGTCTAAAGTGGTGGATAAGAAATACTCTGTCTCCCCAGAAGGATTCTTCTTCCTGTTCCATCACCCCACCCCGGGATCCCTGGTGGTTGATGCAGTAAACCGATGGGAGAGGCAGGGCCACCCGAGCTCCACGCCCAAGAGCAGTGAGGCGAAGAAGCTTGACCTTCTGGGCAGGAAGGTTGACTCGTCCGCTGCCATCCAGCTGTGTATCTCAAACCACTCAGCCCCAATGACGTGATACATCTTCAACTTGTGGGAGGCCATGGGAAACCTTCGCATGGCCGTCTCCGAGGAGCGCCTGAGAGACTTCGAGGTAATGCTGGACGAAGGAGAAAGGGTATCCAGGGATGCACTAGCAGGAACCTGGGATGCAGTGGATACGGCGGCCCGCACAATGGCATCCTCAGTTGTTATGCACCAGTTAGCCTGGCTCCAAAGCTCCGGCCTCTCCATGCAGATGCAGCAGATTATTCAGGACCTCCCCTTTGAAGGCCCTGACCTCTTTGCATCTTCCACAGACGCGAAGCTGCATGGTATGAAGGACCTGAGGGCCACACTCCAATCCCTCAGAATATACACTCCACAACCCATTAGGTGCTCCTCGAGACTGCATCAGCAGCTCCAGCAGCAGTTACAGCAACTGAAGCAGCAGCTGCAACTGCAGACTCAGTTTCCGAGATCCCTCCAGTTCCCCCAATGTCATCTTGGGGACCTGGACAAAGACAAGAGCTGATCAGGTAAAGGGGGGAAGCTCAGCGCCTCGCAGTCTGGATGGTGTGGGCAGGGATTGGACTGCTCATTGGGCGATAAGCAGCATTTTTGATGGTCCCCTAGAGGGCAGCATTCCAGAGCCCCTGTTCTCCTCCCACCGCCTCCACCACTTTGCCCCATGGTGGATCCACATCACGTCAGACCAGTGGGTTCTTGACACGGTGGCGTGAGGATACCGCATCCAGTTCCTCTCAATCCCTCGGGACAGGAAACCACCCCCTCATATAGCATCACAGAATCCGGAACTGCTGGGCAGGCTCGAGGTCAAATGCCAAAAGCTACTCTCCCTCAGGGCCACAGAAAAGGTTCCCAAATGGGAGCGTGGCAAAGGGTTCTACTCCTGCTACTTCCTGGTCCCCAAACCCAATGGGGACCTGTGGCCTATTCTAGACCTCAGAGCACTCAACAAGCACATAAAGAGAATAAAGTTCCGCATGGTTTCCCTGCCCCAGATTGCTCCCTCCCTGTCCCCAGGAGACTGGTTCGCAACCCTCAACCTAAAGGACGCTTACTTTCACATAGCCATCCGACCCCACCACAGACGTTTTCTCAGGTTCGTGGTGGCATGAAACCACTACCAATTTACCGCTCTCCCCTTCAGGTTATTGCTAGCTCCCAGCGTGTTCACAAAATGTGTGGCACCGGTTGCAGCATTTCTACGCAGGAGGGGCATAAGAATCTACCTCTACCTAGATGATTGGCTCATAGTGGGCAAGTCAAGTCGACAAGTGCAAAACCATGTTGACCTGGTAGTGAAACTGTGCGAGTTCCTGGGCTTCCACATAAACTCAAAGAAGTCAAAGCTTTGCCCCATTCAGGACATAGAATTCATTGGGGCACATTTAAACGCTTGACAGGGCACAGCGTCCTTGCCCCTGTCAAGATTTCAGTCCATTTGCACCATCATCACGGAACTGCAAGCGCCCGGTTTGACCACAGCACGCTGGTGCATGCAGCTCTTGGGATACACGGCGGCTGCAACCTCGGTAATCTGAACAGCTTGCCTATGGATGAGACCGTTCCAACTCTGGTTCGCCACAAGTTTCCGGCCAGAGAGAGACTGTCTGGACAAGGTACTCTCAGTCCCCCAATATGCCCTGGAGTCCCTCTAAATCTGGAAGGACCCCAGCTTCATGATGGGAGGTATCCCGTTCAGGGAGTCCAAGCCCACAGTGACCTTGATAACAGATGCTTCGGACTCAGGTTGGGGAGCCCACCTGTCCGGGGGCCTCTCCACGCAGGGTGTTTGGAACCCCGAGGACAGACTCCTCCACATAAATGTGAAGGAGCTCAGGGTATCAGACTGGCCTGCATGACCTTCCTCAACCAGATCCGCGGCAGGATGGTCCAGGTCCTCACAGACAATACAGCGGCTGTGTTTTATATGAACTGTCAGGGGGGTCCCGCTTCTCGGCTCTATGTGAGGAGGAGACCAAGCTTTGGCAGTTAGTGATAGATCATCACTTCACACTGACTGCCTCCCACCTGTCCGGGGTAGACAATGGCCTAGCGGACTCACTTAGCAGGAAACCCCTTGCGAATCACGAGTGGTCCCTCCACAATGAGGTATTTTCCCTGCTGATAAAGAGATGGGGAAACCCACAGGGGGACCTGTTCGCCACGGAGCAAAATTGCAAATGTCCCCTATTCTGCTCCCTTCAAGGTCGGGAGGAGGGTTCTCTCAGCGATGCCTTCCTCCTCAATTGGTCGGGGGTCCTAATGTATGCTTTCCCATCAATCCCTCTGATCGACAGGGTGCTATTGAAGGTCGTCGCAGATGGGGCACACATCATTTTGATAGCCCTGGACTGGCCTAGACAACACTGTTTCCACTCCTACAGGACATGTCCGTGAGGACCCCGCTCTGCCTCCCACAGTGGGCGGACCTCCTAACACAGAACTCGGGCCGCCTTCGGCACCCAGACCCAGGCCTCCTGCACCTGACAGCCTGGATGCTCTCTGGCTCAGTGAGCAAGAGAGGTGCTGCCCTGATAGGGTTAAGAAGGTCCTGGCTGGTAGCAGGAAACCCTCCACCAGCTCCACCTACATGGCAAAATGGAACCATTTTTCCACTTGGTGCCGTGACAAAGACATAGACCCTACCTCTGCACCAATTCAGGCAACTTTAGACTACCTTCTTGATTTAAGAGAGAAAGGCCTATCCCTGTCCTCATTAAAAGTCTACTTGGCGGGGAATTTCGGCCTTTCACCAAAGAGTAGATGGGGCTCCACTCTTTTCACACCCCATCTCTCATAGGTTCCTGAAGGGGGTGGAAAAGCTTTTTCCCCACCCTTGTAAACCCCCCCCTCAGTGGGCTTTGAACATCGTGCTATGGGGTCTAACAGAGCAGCCCTATGAAGCCTTGGACTCAGCCACTTTGCTCATACTGTCCTGGAAGGTGGCTTTCCTGGTAGCAATCACCTCGGCTAGAAGGGTCTCAGAGTTACAAGCCCTGTCCTCTGAACCCCCATATACGGTTTTCTTCCCAGACAAGGTGGTCCTGCGTCACCACCCCTCGTTCTTGCCCAAGGTTCCACATGAATCAAGAAATTTGCCTGCCGGTCTTCTATCCAGACCCTCAGGTGACAGAAAACCAGAGACGGTGGCACACCCTGGATGTGAGGAGAGCGCTCCTAATCTATATCGAGTGCACACGATCTTTCCACAAGACCTCCCAATTGTTTGTGGCGGTTGCTGAACGCCTGAGAGGCTCTCCAGTATCCTCTCAGTGCATCTCCAAATGGATTGTGAACTGTATTAAAGACTGCTATGGAAGGTCAAACACGCCTCTCCCAGAAACTGAGAGCCCGCTCTACCAAAGCTCAGGCGTCTTCCACGGCCTTACTTGCTAAGGTCCCGATCCAAGAGATCTGCAGGGCCGCTACGTGGTCGTCAATACATACCTTCACAACGCACTACGCCATTGCCCAACAGGCTAGAGATGCTGCTGCTGTGGGTAAAGCTGTACTTAGTGTGAGTAGATTGTAACTCCTCCCACCATCCTCGGGTACGGCTAGCAGTCACCTATAACTGAATGATGTGAGCAGTGCTCTAAGGAGAACGATTGGTTACTCACCGTAACCGTCCTTCTTTGAGATGGGCTGCTCACATACATTCAGGTCCCTCCCACTCTCCCCGCTAACGGAGTTGGCAAAGGTATATGGGACTGGGAGAGTCAGGGTCACGGTCACCTATATAGCCACAGTCACGGTGTGCAGGGGGCGTTGGCCGTGTGCCCTGACCTGACAGGCTAATGCTAAAGACTTTCTGAGCTACCGTGCGCTGTGGCATGTAGACACCTGTAACTGAATGTATGTGAGCAGCCCATCTCGAAGAAAGATGGTTACTGGTAAGTAACCAACCGCTGGGATTATTTAGTTGCAATTGGTCCTGCAGGGAGTGGGACTAGGTCAGTGTTCAGCAAACTTTTTTCCTTGGGACCTAGTTGAAAAAAATCATGAACATTGGCAGGGGCAATTCTAGAGGGGGCCAAGATGTGGGGCACATGCCCCCCAACAAGTGGGCCCGATCCGGCGGCGCATGGGCTCAATCCAGCTTTGAGCCTCCTGCATGGGGCTTGAAGCCAACCAGGGATGGTCCATGCCACTTTTTACAAGCAGCAGGGATGGTCTCTGCCACTCGGGGACTGTCCTTGCTGCTTTCCATGAGTGGCATGGATTGTCCTCAGCTTCAAGACCCTTTCAGGAGGCTTGAACCCAGATCAGGCCCCATGTGCGGCAGGAGCCATCCATGCTTTCCAGGAGTGGCCTGGAGCCCGATGAGGCCATTTCTGGCTAGCTGGGGCCAGAGATGCAGGGCCTGTGCCTTACTGGCCCCACCGTAACAATGCCCCTGAATGTTGGCAACCCAAGACTTACATCTTTGAGAAATGCATTCCAGTGTTTTGGTGGCAGCAGCAGGGGGTGCCATGACCCAGTGCCTGAGGCATTGTGACCCAGTACTGGGTCCCAACCCTAAGTTTGAAAACCACTGGACTAAATGATATTCTGAGGCCCATTCCAACCCCAATCTTCTACGATTCTCTTCTGCTCTGGGGGGAATTCTATCCTGATCCCAAATATGCTGATAAATAAAACCTGAGCTTGTGGGCAACGAGCCAGACACTTTGGAAGGAATTCTCTGTAGTAACTTAGAGCCCACCCAATATAACGTCCCATAACAGGACATTGGACATATTTACTATTAGGAATCAAATATCACTTAATTGACAAATTACCATTCCCTCTATACACTTATCAATCTATATCTTGAAACCAACAAGCTTTTGTGCCCCCACTGCTCCTCTTGGGAGGCCGTTCCACAACTTCAGCTCCCTGATGGCTAGAAACCCTGATGTAATCTCAAGCCTCATTTGATTCTCTAAGAGTCCACCAGAGATATCTGTGGCAAGGACACAACCACAGTTCCATATCTGGTCAGTAAGAGCTGCTGCTGGGTCTTTTAACCAGCAGACCACGCTGTTAGAAACAAAACAGTGATCAGTTGCTTTTCATGTTCACAGACAGTAGGACAAGAAGTAATGTCCTTCAAGGAAGATTAAGGTTAGACATCAGGAAAAGAAGTATGACTGTACGGATAGTGGGTTACCAAGCGAGGTTGTGGGATCCCCGTCAATCTGACCTTAGAAATCCATTGCCCTCAGAAAAATCTGTTTGCGTTGCCCTGTATATGATGATTCTACACAAGTAAGAGCTGTGAGGACAGAGAGAACAGGACAGGGCCTGGGGGGAGTGGTGCCACCTTGGATTGCCCAGCAAGGGTCCCGGTGCCCAGTGACATGTTCTTTGCATCCATTAAGGAGCTGAGAACACTACCAGCACAGTGCTCCCACCCCCTGGGCAGCTCCAAGCAGAACAGACCATCCCTGGCCTGGGTGGCAAGAAGACCCGTTTGTCTGACCTGGGAGGAGTTGTCTCACTGCATTTGATGGAGAAGCAACTCACAAAGGGTTCTGCTTGCCATGGTCCACCAGGGAGTTTCCCACATGGATCTGGGCCCCCTTGAGTCTCTCCTCACAGCAGTCCTCCCTGTTCTTCACGATCACTGCAGAGATTGAATACTCAGAGCCCAAGTCCACAATCCACCACGGCTCTGCATCGTCTTTGGTGTGGCTGCAGGAGCCTAGTGCCAAGCTCCCATTGCGTTGCCCATCCACAGCGTTCCCAGCCACATTGTTGTTCTGCGTGGAGGACTGATTGGCCGGGCGCCCCAGCGCCAAGTTCTGAGCTGGAATGAGAGGGCAAGAAGAGGGAGCTTAGAGTTGTCCATTCCTGGGGGATCTAGATAGCCTTTATTCCAGATGCAGCCAGCACCACTTCCCAGCAGTTTGAGACAAACTGGTCACTATATGGGAGCCAGGTCCATGCTGGGAGCCATGCCCCTGGGAACAGGAGTGACAACAGGTCAGTGCTGGGGTCTCAGCCCAGACAGAGGCTCTCTTAGCCCCCCCGATGTCCCACACCCACACGGAGCTGTTCTCCAGGGCAGGGGTGGGGCAGACTGTTCAGCTGGAGTCGCTCCCATCTCCCCTCCAGCTCTGTAGCCCATGCCTAGGTCAGCAGTGGGAGGGGAAGAGTCTCTCAGGGTTTCTGGTTTCTCACTAGACAGAGGTTGAGGCAGAAGGGACGGGACATGACATAAATGAAACGCTTCCTTTCAGGCTATGTCAGCTCCTTACCCCCTGGCAGTGGGGCACAGCCCTGAGCTACAACCTCGACCTCACATAGCGTCAGATACTCCTCCCTGGCTGGAATCATGATGGTGACATAGCGGCCTTGCATGCCGTTGCAGCAGATGGTGCTGATTGATCCAGCTCTGACATCGGTGATGGTCCCACAGCTAAGAAGAGCAGAAACCAAGAAGACAAAACAATTGGCATGGATTCACCATGGGCCATGCCTGACCACACTGATTATCTTCTCTGATGAGACGACTGGCTCTGTGGAGGTGGTGGAAACAATAGGTTTGATACACTCTGACTTTACCAAAGGTTTAGATACAGTCTCCTACTGTGGACAGAAAGCTGGTTAGAGCATCAGATCCAACAGGTACTGAGCAATGGCTTGATGGTTTATTGGTAGCCGGTATCAAGTAGACCTCTCTGTCATGTGGTGACCCTCCATTGAGAAAAAACAGCTACTGCCTGAAAACTGAACAGTGACCATGGCTGTGGGGGGTGTGGGGGTGGGTGGGAATCCCTCATGACTTTTATCCTTTCTTTTGAGGCTTCTATTGCATCTCCGAAATCTACACTTCTGATTTGAGATCACTTACATAGAAAATGCAGAGGGTGATCCTACATGTCATCCTCATGTCTCAAATCAGGAAATATGTCAAGTCTTTAAAATTGCATGTAGTAGCCTGGAGTGTGTTGTGGGAGCTCTTTGCAAATGGTGGTGGGGGAGTGACTGGGTAGACAAATGAGATGGAAGTGCTGAGACAGGGGCAGGAGAAGAGAGCCAAGGCCAAGCTAGAAAGAAAGGTCCTGGAAGATCCTGTCTGCTGCTGAGCCAGTCCAAGTCCCTCCAGGTTCTGCTCCCTTTAGTGCATTACAGACGTCTTTACCTTTTTACCCAGTAAAGTTAAGTCATCCTCCTGCAAGGCCAGGTCTGTGTACAGCTTAAACTTCTCCATCCACTAGATACATCCCTGAGTTGTATTTTATTCTATTATTTAGACTTTCTAATTGTAGAAAACATATCATACTTTCTAACACAGGCTGCTACTAGAACTATTTGCTAGGCTCTTCTCTTTTTATCAGTAAAAAAAATCTCTGGAAACAGTTTCTTACTAGTTACAACTTTTGTTGCAAGCAAGGGAATTCTCAACCCACTGTAGAAAGAGGCAAGTCCTGATTTGCAAAAATAACTGCAATCTCCAGAAACCAGAAATGGTGGAATAAGGGGGTGTTCAAAGTTTTTTCTTTTCTTCATTGGGTCTATTGATAAAAAACAGAAAGTTTGCTTGCCAGTGACCTCAGTCCTTTTCATGTGATTGAGAGAAGCCCAAAGAAATATGGACTCAGAGGGGAGGCATAGAGACTGTTTGAACAACAGGACAGATGTGGGGGAAGGGGGGACTGAGGTGGCTGTCTCTTGCT